>CAEGAF010082572.1:0-12542 GCA_903067075.1 Micropoecilia bifurca | reverse complement strand
TATTTACATAATTCCATAATTTAATGTACATTTAACATTTCAAGACAACAAATAATTTTCCTGTATTTATTTTTTATACGTTATTGATAAATGGCATTTGATTTATAAATCATTGTCAAACATTAAACTACATATTTTTCTTTTTTCCAGATAATAAATATTTATTACAGTATACATCAACTTTGACAGCAAAGAGTGTAAATAATTTTAACAGTTAAATTATTTTTATTTCCTTACATAAGCTACATTAATACACTAATACACTAATAATTGAGATATTTAAAAATATACAAAAAGTGAAAGAATAGAACATTTATTTATTATACTGGGAACACTGGTCACAGGCTTCGGTCTGCTGGTCACACTGGGAAAACTTCAATGACTTCTGAGACGTCCTGGTTCACAGGCTAAAGCCAAGAATTAAAGAGAAATTATCCAAAAGTGAAATAGAAAATACATATATGTTTCCTTCACATTCAGGAAAAGACATTTTCAGCATGTTGGGCTCTGACCATTTTTAGCATCTTTATAGCTAAATACCGACATGGTGAAGCTGAGCTGGGAAACAGACACTGAAGAACAGCAGCTCCAGCTCTGATGCCGACTGATCTTTCCTCACAAAATCCTCTGGTTTTTAATTAACTGTACTTCTAACAGCGGTTTCTCATCAGCTCTCTTATTAGAAAACAGTATGAAAACTTTAGCTACTATGCCAACAATCAGCGGTTATTTCGGGACAATTTAGCTACATAGGAAATATTTTCCGGTTGTTTAGAAGCAAATTTCTGGCTGCAAAGTCAAGTAATTCTGATCTTTCATCTTTACCTGGGGAAGATAATCCTAATGAATCCAGATTGTTTCGTAAAACAGTTGAAACAAGTCCACACAGCACAGGACTTAAGGAGCTCCGCTCGCCCTGCTGCCACATACAAGATGGCGGACGCTTTTACGTACGACTCAGAGCTCCATGAGGGGTCTACGTATTGATGTCTATGGTCAGGATAGCATACATGCAGTGAGTACACATGCCCACATGCTTAAGAAGTCGACCATTGGAGGAGTTGTCAGTTCAACATTATGCAACAAGTTATGACGAAAATAAGTCATTAAATTGCTTATAATATGACATAATATGATAATTAGATAGATATACACGCGTTGTAGTGGTTTGAAAGTGTATTTAAAGCAGGATCTGGCTGCAGCTGCAGTCAACTACAACACAAGCCGTATAAAACTCATTAACCTACTTAACCGCTAAGTCAGGATGCCATATAATTGTTAATAACAAAGTGTATGATGATCTACGTCATGATTCTATGTTGCTGATTAAATAAAATCATATGGTAATGACAGCGAATACATGTCTGAGCTAAGCGTATGACTATCTGACAATGTATGCTGATCTGACAGAACACCCCGCTCGGCTGGCTGATCCTGACATGCCGAGCTCCACAGCGATCTAACGCGATCTGCAGGAGCGCCGCACAAAGACTGCGGGAGGAGTTAAATTTAAAGTTAAATCTAGTTTAAACTTTTATAAAAGAGGAAAAAGTAAGCAAACATGGTCCCATCACCTCCTCACCTGAACGTGGGGTTATTCATCTTCCTCCTCCCATTCCTCCTCTTCCAAGATATGCTTTGCTTCCCTGCCTTATTATTTAATAATAATTTTAGAAAAAGCGGAATTAGATCCGCTGTTTTTATGGGCCACGGGAAATATGCATGATGACCTGTATTTGTGTGGTTTAGGTTTGTGCTGATTTTGTGCAATTTGTGCAACAAGGACATGAAGCCGCTAGCAGACGTGCTCAGTGGCGGTTTCTGATAATGGGAGGCATGGGCAACCGCCCAGGGCATCATTATGTGGGTGGGGGCATGATGAAGTAACTGTATCTATACTAAAATAATAAATTCTATACACTTTTTATGAAAAACTGTACTTTCTTTGGCACTTTTCCAGATGGTCGTTAGTAGGAAATTTTCTATAAAAAAAGACATCTAAAAAAAAAATCTCTATTTTCTGCCAACAATATAGAAAAAAAACTACTAGAGATAGCCATAAATAAATGTTTTTATATGATACTGCAGCCTAATTGACATCTAGGAAAGAAGTTTCAATGAAATGCATAAAAAAAATTAACATTTTGGTGCGAGTCAAAAATTCTCTAAAATTAGATTTTTTAAAAAACAAATAAAATATCCCTATTTCCTACCAGCAATATCAAGGAAACTATTAAAGATGGCCAGAAATGGATGACTTTATGTTATTCAGCAGCCTAATTTATCTATAGTAGAGAAGATGTATTGAAATCTGATGAAAAATACAAGTTTGGGCAGTGGTCAAAAAATACTTAATTTTGTCCATTTTTGATTTTTTTTTCCGTCGGTCAAATTAGCAGTTTTGCGGTCTAATAAATTTTTATTGAACAGTCCCAGACCCCTTCCAAAAATTGAGCATGTTAAGACCACGTAGCAGGACAGGCAAAATAGCTTTTGGGGCTTGGTTTCAACTTATATTCTTTAATATTGTATCCCAAACATGCCATCTCTGCTGTCAGGATAAATATTGAAATTTGTTTTATTTTTAAAAAATTACATATTTTGAAGAACTTTCATTTTAAAAGTAAACTATTTATACTGTATATAATCATGTTTTTCAATTTGATTTATTTATATTTAAAGGATGTCATTACAAATAAGTGTCAAATTTATTTATTTTTAAAGTAATCAGCTTTCAAAAACCCCATCCTTTTCTACTCAAGGTGGGTTTGTGGCAAGATACACCTACCCCCCAAAATATCGGAGACCGTTAGAAATAATGCGCTGAAATTTTTTCTGCTCTTTTCTGGTAACACACTTAATAGAAAAATGCATTCAGAGTACAAAAATATATATTAAAAAAATTGGTTGCCGGTACCTCCTTTTATTTCTTATTATGTCAGTTTTGGTCCTCCATAAAAGAGTCCCATTGTCAGTTAAAAACTCTGACGGAGTTAACAAAATGCCAAACTATCTCAATTTATATGATGTTATATGATGACATATTGTACCTACTCAGGTCCATGGAATCTTTACAGTATTCCAAAATTAAGCATTTATTTCCCAAAATTTCATCAAAGTTTTATAAATTGTCAGTTATGGTCAGTTGTCATGGTTGTGATGAGCAACTTAGGAATAAAACAGAAGAAAAACCTAAAGAATAACATATGCTAACCAGAGCTAACTAGCCCTCTTAGCATAGGAAGAGAAAGGAAGATGTCATGAGGTTCTGAGATGTTCTATGCCACAGAAAAATGCCCGATTTTATTTTTTACATTCCTTTATGTCCAACAGTGTTGACAAAAACAATTGAGTTGGAAAACATAAAAATGATTTTTATGTGAATTTAGTGATACTTTTATAATTATTTATTAGAATACTTATACTTAATTGTCATAATATATTATCTTAATATTCCTTTACTTGTTTCAAACTATTACTTATTACTATTACCTACTAGAAAGTTTAAATAAAAAATATTCAGCAAATATTCAGGAAAACATACATTGTTCTGCTCATACGGCCCAGGTTAGTAAACTAACCTCAGATATTTGAAAAATTATATTTTGTGTATATTTTATTCAAATTTTGTGCTTTATCCGTCTGTCTTGTCCCTCTTCTCAAGAATCACCAATACACGTATCATTATATATATATATATATATATATATATATATATAAAAAATAAGAGTGAATGTAATTAACGTATCAAATACATTTCGTAATTTATATTACACCGGAAAAGATAGCACTGTGCATAATCCTAAGATATTTGTTTTGACCTTGCTGGTTAAAAACACACATTGGTCAGCTGTGTATCGTTCACTTTCGCAACGCAAGAAATGTAAACAAATTTCAGCCACAGACTACAGAAATGCTTAAGTTCGAGGCCTGCTCTTGTTGTTAGCTACAGTTAGCATTACTGAATGCTAACTTTGTGTGACTTGGGGTAATCTAGCTGGGATCTCAAATAACTTAAACATGTAAAACTATATCTCCGGGGCTTTGCCTTCGCTCACCTCTCGGTCCTTCAGTCCTAACAACAACACTTCTTCCATTAAGGTGAGTCGTGTTTCTTTGGAGTCTCCGCTGTCATGATCCAGCTCCTCTCCTAGGCGCGGATCCGGCTCCTCGCGGCCCACCTCGTAATCTTTGTCGGTAGCGGTGCGAGAGGCTTCTGTGCGCCTCTGCACGAGGCCTGAACTTCTTTGAATCATGGAAGTCATCAGTAGGAGCAGAGTTGGTTCGACCACGGCGTAAAGTACACGCTACTGACCGTCCTACCGTGGAAGGTTCATCCAGTTACCTGTCAGTCACAGAGGAACAACATACAGATTCCCCAGTCGACAACAAACAGCCTGGTCAGCCACCCGTCTGAAGAGCTGCCCTACTTCCTCGAGTTCTTCTGTCTAAATGGCGCCTTGTGGCCATTTGTGGTACCAAACTTATCCCGCTGGTACAGACTGAGCGAACCCAAATATTGAAGAGTTAGTGAGATTTGGCTCAATGAAGTGACGCCCAATCCTTTCCCAAGTAAAAAAAAGTATACTTAGTGTGTTAAATTTTTACATACTTTAGCATACTTTGATTAATGTATTTTAACTGTACTATTTTGGAACAACTTATTTTGTGCTTAGTATACTTTTGTAGTATTTAAATAGTATTAAATTACAACTTTGAGTATACTTAGTACTTAAACATCCTTTTTTGGAACAACTTCAAGTAGTACTTAGTGTACTTAAAGTATCATTTTTAATTGTAATATTTAAGAGTTTGATTATTATATTTTGAGTGTACTAATTCTGTCATAGAATTATATTAAAAACATATTTTCAATATACTTCAAATATATTTGAACTATTAATATATTAGTAATGTATTTAAATTACACTTAATTTTTATTTTTGATTTCCTGCTATTGATAATAAACTACAATTTTAATTACTCGTGAAAGTCTTTATTCCGTTCCTATTTGGCAACTATTTGGTGGTGTAGTGTACTACCAACACAGCACTTACATTGTTTTGGCTACAATTACATGGAAAGATTAATTACACAAGATGTTCCAGGTAATTCAAATATTTAGTTTTATTACCAACATTTTGAAAGTGTCCAATTTTACTCAAAACTTTATGAACTTTACATGAATTATCAGTTTACATGTCAAAAGTGAACACAACGTACATATAATTTAAGTGTGACAATAAAACATGAAAGTTATTACTTTAAAGAACAAAAATTATAATTACATTGTGCTTTCAATATATTACCATTTTGGTAACACTTTATTTGATGGGGTGTGCATAAAACTGACATGACACTGTCATACACATAACGTAAAACGTTTCATCCAACTTTTAAAGCAAATTCTCATTAAAATTGTCATTATTTACTGAATGACACTTCATGACACTGTTGGTATGTTCCTAACATGAGTGAAGATCAACAACAGAACATTCCCATTCACTGCACCATTACAACTTACCTTAAAAATTAGACCTGATTCCAGTTTAAAACAACCATATATACTGCATCTCAGCATTTTGTAGCTGGCCAACATCTAATAAGGCTGAAAATTGAATGTACAGCTGAGAATGAGCAGACATCCATTTTTCACTTCTTTCGCTGAAATAAAGCGTTTTTGGCTTCTAAATTTCAAACATATTGAAACTTGAAAATTAGACCTGATCCCAGTTAAAAAAACAGATATAATGCATCTCATCATTTTGGAGCTGGCCAACATCTACTGAAGCTGAAAATTGAATGTACAACTGAGAATGAGCAGACATCTATTTTTCACTTCTTTCACTGAGATAAAGCGTTTTTGGCTTCTAAACTTCAAACATATTGCTGAGATGCATTATATCTGTTTTTTGAACTGGGATCAGGTCTAATTTTCAAGTTTCAATATGTTTGAAGTTTTCAGAAGTTTTCAATTTTCAGCCTTATTAGATGTTGGCAAGCTGCAATATGTTGAGATGCATATATATGGTTGTTTTAAACTGGAATCAGATCTGGCCAACATTTAAATTAGTCTGAAAAATGTATATTAGTATTTTGCCAATTAACCTCAGATAAAAAGCTACAGTGATAAATCACACAAAATGAAACAAAAACAACCATCATGTTAAACCTTATTTACAACCTTTTAGAAAAGCTTTCCTTTAGATGTGATAAGAATTTTCTGATACAGTCTAGTCTTGCATGCTAATGAATGACAATATAATCGTTGGCCCGGCTTTTAATTTGGAACGGAAGCCTGTTGTGTCCAGATAAGCTTGCAGCAGTCGGAGCTGTTCGCAGTGCAGAGCAGACAGGACGCACCATGGCACCGCTTGGACTGAAAGCCATTGTTGGAGAAAGTAAGAACAGTTTTATTGTCGTCTTTTTTAGGAATCCATTTCGGCCATGTGACAAAGAAGAACTGGGTTTTGTCTCTGACGTGAAGTACAGTCAATGTGTCCCATTGCGAGTGGATGTTGTGAGGTGTGTGAGGCCGTGAGACAGTTTAGAAGTTTGAGGATAATTGTCGATAAAAAGTAAAATCTGTTGACGCAGGTTTCTGTGTTCTCTCAGCTGTTTTTGCCCCTGGTGCCCTTGAAGCTGATTTCAGCCAGTTTTCAAGGTTTCTACTGAACTGTATGATACACGGAGCCCTTATTCTGGTGTTTGTTGGAAAAATAGGCGCATGGATACTTCGGTCGATGTAAATCCTGCCTCTCTAATCTTTATCTGTGGGATTAACTGTTGTGACAGCGTTTCAGAGGAAGAGGAGAACAGTGGAAGGAAGATCAAATTCAGTCAAACCCCAAAACAGATTAAAAGGTCTGTCTCATTACTCAAATCCATTTCACTTTGTTTAAAATAAAACCCCACAAATGGGTTAGTGCTCATTTACTCTTTGATTCAATCTTGAAATTCTGTAAATAATGTTAAGATGTTAAAGCTTTAGATTTTTCCATTAATCAATTACGACATTAAACACTTCAAATTCAAATACAAATTAATTTCAGTTACAAGTAACAAGCTGATGCAGCATTTTTGGGGGATCTATAACGCATAAACATAAAGATAATATTAGAATACACACACAGCCCTCCCCCCTTTTCAAAGACATGAAAAAATATGGATCAGTGTTGTATTTGTAAATGTAAATGTGTTATTCTCACTGTAGTTCCATATTTTTCCAAGTTTTGCCAAAAGCTGTGCAGCAATCAGATGGCTCTGTTTAGGGTGTTGTGGTGCTGTTTGCCTGGTGGCAGTGGAACCACAGGGTGGGAGGGGCCTGGACACTATAAATACAAAATTATATTTAATTGGAAATAGTAAGCTGACTTTAATCAGTTTGTTATATCCACCAGGCTTTTTTGTGGGGTAATATTAATGGAGACCTCACAAGGATTTTCTGACTTCAAGAGGATGATAATTTATTAAATTATATTAAAGAAAACCTGAAAAGGAATACCTGAAATGAGAAACCAAATTAGATTAATGAAAACTCATAAATAAACTAAAGCCAAAACAACCCTGACAAAAACCAAATAGATACAAACCAAACCAAATGGGATTCTGAGGACGGAAACCTTCCTGTGTCCTGCATGCATGGCAGCTTCAAAGCAGTAAAGCAACAATAGGCAAACTACAACATTTATAAAAGGCCTGTGTCCAGAACTCGGCAAGAAAAAAAGACAGAGACCTACTGGAGCTGTAGTTGTAATCAAATTGTTGTCAACACTCACTTTTAGTAAGTTACTTGGCATTTGTGGTAGAAACGTCTGTCCACCTCACGCCGCTCGAGTTTGGATAATTTAGAAAAAGTATTTTTGATAATTGTGTGTTTGTTCCAGTGCTTTGCTTCAATACTCCATGCATCCATGATCCAAGTACAAATACTTTACTTGAGTTTTTTCTTTCTGTAGCCAGTAATTTATCTCATCTGACTCATGATAAAGAGATAATGGTGGAGTTTCCATGAACATGACCACATTCATATAGCAGAAGATCAGAACAAGTCTCCATGTTTCATTTTTATCTTAAGCTAGGTTACAGTCTAGTAACAATGTTTGTTTTTTTTATTATTTTTATTTTTGGGGGTGTTGCATTAATCCAATTAAGTGCATTTTATTCTACATGCAAAAGTCCCAAAAAGTATTCTGTTTCTGGTATTCCTGTAAATCTGACATCTGCAAATGGCAGTGATGGTCGAGAGTGAGAGTGAATTTATCTTAATTGTATATTGTATCAGACAGAATATTTTTTAATACATTATGTATTTCAAATATTTGATAAAATTAGTAATTCTATCAAATAGTGGGAGAGAGGGATGATGTGGTGGTGCAGGGTTAAAGCACACTGAAAAAAATATCTGTGGTGAAGTGAATGTAATCTGAATCTACACAAATATATGTAATATAGAAGACATTGTAATTATTTTTCTTTAGAAAATAAATTAAGTACTAAGAGTAAGGCACCAACGGACTAACGGTTATTTGAAATGGAGACAATTTTGAGCTATCAGATCATCATTAAGGTGGCTATTTAGTTTATGCAGAGCTATGCAAAATTCATCATATTTTAGGTTTGCAATACTTCAACTGTATAACATAACTTCTTTAGTTTTCATGTTGCAATAATTGATTCTGTTGAGGCAATTGGTTTACATATAACAGTAGGGACTGGCCAGCAAGGTAACCCACAATGCAATGTGCTGTCAGCAGCAGCAACCAGGTAAGCTACTTTTTTATTTGTCACAAAAATTAGTTTTAAGATGTTATGGCAAAACCGTAGACTCCAAAGCTTCATCTATGTAGTCTGTTCAAGACTTTCAGAGCAATACTTTTCAGAGACCTGCAGATGGAAAATAAAAATAGAACAATGAAGCTTGTGTAAAAATAAGAAGTCTGACTTTCACAGGTGTGCATCTGGTGCTTTTATATGATTAAAAGAATTTTTAATTCATTTAGTTAAGTAAGAAGCCAGAAACCTGTACTCAAGTAAGAGGAGTACTTCAAAACAATATCACTCAAGTGGAGGTAAAAGGTACACAGTAAAAATTCCCCTAGAAGTACATTTGGAATGTGGTGTGTTTGTTTCCAGCTTTCTCCTGCCATTTGTCAATGTGCCTCTGGACAAGGCACTTAGCTCTAAGTTGGGTACTGATTTATATATAGATTTATGAACTTGTGTACATTAATGAGCATAACTAAGTGAATGTGTCAGTAAGTGTAAAACTATAGTCAAAAGTGCCACATAAATTCAGTCCACTGTAAATGTGAGCATACTGCTGAGAATGTTAATGCTATTCACACCCTTCAATCTTTAAAGTTATTTAAGGAAAGTTTATTATAACCAGTTTTTCTGCTACTTATACTATATGTGGTTGAGTATTTGTGGGTTGAAATTTATGGCTACAAAAATGAACATTGAACTAGTTCATGGTTACGCATTCTGATTTGGAATTGTCAAATTAAGTTAATATCCTCAAAAATGAACTTAATTCCATTTATTCCTCATTTTCTCTGATGTATTATTCATATAAATATAATATTATATATGCACCACCAGAGTTAGCTGAAAAACACAGATTTTCAACCCTGTCTACAGATAGATGGATCCACATTGTGGTTTAAAAAATATGATGTAATCTCCTCTTGTTTTCTAAATATTTTTGCAAAAGCCTTTTAATGGAAAAGGTAATGTCAGAAACATAACTCAGGTAAACTAAATATATTAATCTGTCACTTTGTTTGGACAAATAAGCTTATTTGAAAGACATTTTAAAGAAAATTAGGAATATATTTTTACATAAATAATTCATAAATCTTTCTGATTTATGAAATATAGAAATTATTTTGTCATCCATTTTTCTCTGTAGTTGAAATATGTTGCTTTTCACACTTGTCTCAGTCTGAGGTGGTACTCATGTCCAGAAAACAAACAAATTTCCAGTTTTATGTTTTCACAGATAAAGTCTAGGTTTCAGAGATCTCATAACTGGGCTTCAAAGAATCTATGTTCAATATAATATATTTCAGATCATGTTTGATCAGCTTAAATATCTAAGATTTTGATTAATAGAGGGTGAAATGTACAGTACAGGCTTCATAAGTCAGACATTCCAATCTAATAAGGTTTCGAGTCAGGCGACACAGTTTGCAGAAAACCCATTTTCATACTGTGTCTACACTGGGCACCTCACAGATTTAGCTGGTGTCTGTGGGGGCCTGGTGAACATTCAAATCAAGAAAAACATCTTCAGTGTGAATATTAAAGCATGTATGCATAAAGTGCACACTAAAAGGGCTTTTCAAATGTAAAAGTAGTCATAGACTTGAAGAATTTTTGAATATGTGAACCTAGAAATTTCCTCCTGTGAGTTGCTGGGCTGTCTTCATGTACCTTATGGAAAACCATTAAAGTTGATCTGATCAGAACTAAAATAATCACCTTGGAAATTAAATCTTACTTTTGCTTCTATGTATAATAGTCCAACAAATACCCTGCACACCATGTTATCATATACCACATGTGATACAGGGATATGCTAGGACATTACATTACATTTTTGACAGCGCCTACAAATTACTACATTTGTATATTTGCACAAATATACAAGCAGATATTTGTGCATATTCATATTGTCTCCCTATTGGATGACTCTAGTGTTCTGTGTTTTTTAGTGTGTGTGTGTAAGCTAGAACCAGGCTGTTTACATGTGACGTCACACCCACTGACACAGAAAGAGAACAGAAATAGCAGCAGGGAGTGGTAAGAGGATTGGGAGCAGATTAGTGGAGTGATTGCAGCAGATCCTTCCTACTGAGTCTCTTCATTCTCCATCTGACAGATTGGACTTACACAGTGCTGGAAACGCTTGCATTGACCACAGTTGGAGAAAGACTTTCAGTGTCTGTGTCATTGATTGAAGACTGCCACAGTTAGGGCTGCTTATTCAGCTTCTACTTTGGAAGTTATGTGGCCAAACACTGCAAATGCAAACATGGTATATAATAGAAAATAGTAACTTGATAGCAAGTTTTCATCAAATTACCATCAACACTCCCTTTCAGTAAGTAATTTTGGAATTGGTGGTTGAAAAGTCTCTAACTCACCAACTCACTTGAACTGGATTGATTTAGGAAAGTAGTAATTGATAATTGTCCTTTTTTTCTGTGTTGAAAAGTACTTTGACCCAATGCTGCATGCATCCAAGTACAAATGCCTGACTTCATTTATTTATTTTTTTGGAGCCAGTAATTTCATGAAGTGGGTGTTTGGTGGCGAGGAGATGACGCAGAGAGACCCAGGTTATGATGAAGATGATGAAGATTTATTTAAGAGCTCGACAGTCCAATGCGGGCGGCACGGCAGAGGAAGCACACAGCTAATACCGGTAGCAACTGATGAAGACTGACAGTGTGAGCTAAGCTAACCAGGACTTCACAGTTCTACTGGCGCCGACAAAAAACAAACAAGGAGCTACGCTGACCAGGACTTGACAGTTCTACTGGCCAGCTACACAGACACGTTAGACATACGTACGACAAAGACCCGACGAGGAACACAGACAACAGGTGGATGTAAATACACACGGGATAATCAAGGGAAGGAGACACACCTGGGAAACAACGGGGAATACGCAGAGACAGGACTCACAGGGAACAAGACCACACAGAGAAAACTCAAAAATAAACACACAAAAACATTGATCACGACAAGTAATTTATCTCATTTGATTCATGATAGAGAAACTAATCCCCAGCATTTCAATGAACAGGAGCACATTCACACAGGGGAACATCATAGCAAGTCAGTGTATCATTTCATCTTAAACTAGGCTCTTAGCACTATGCTAACTTCAGTTGCTAACAATAACAGTTTGTGCTCGTCAAAGACAGGACAACCTCTGTGTTTTGACCTATGATTAGAGATATTACCAGTTAACTAACAATGTTTTTTTTTTCTGGCCATTAATACAATTATGCATTTTTTTTTCATGCAGACATCCCAAGCCGGAACCTTTGTATTGTATTTTTGGTATTCCTGTAAATCTGACACTCAAGTGACAGTGATGGCCGAGAGTGAATTAACCTTTGTTGTATATTTTATTACAATACTTTATGCTGATGTATTTAGTAATTCTGGGAAGTGGGAGACACCGGTGCTGCAGTGGTGCAGAGGTAAAACAACCAGTCCTGGATGGTGTCGCAGGCTCAATTCCCAGACTGGTGACCTTTGCTGCATGTCCTCCCCCTCTATCATTATTCACTTTCCTGTCTCAAGAAAAGGCCACTAGAACCAATAAAAATTAAAGAAAAAAGGAGAGAGAAAGGCAAAGACAAGAAATTTGGTTTAAGTGAACTTGAAAACTAAGTAGTAAGTTATAAGTATTTAGTCATCCTAAGTGGGTTAAATTTGTATCAAGCAGTCCACACACACACACACACACACACACACACACACACACACACACACACACACACACACACACACACACACACACA
>CAEGAF010082556.1:0-15286 GCA_903067075.1 Micropoecilia bifurca | reverse complement strand
GATTATTTTTTCAGAGATTATCTGTCTCATAGACGCTGTTAGATGCTGCAGCTTTAAACAGGTTCGGTGTGAGAGTCGCTACAAGGTGAAGCAGAAGCCTCTGTCTGTCAAATATTACTAAATATTACTAAATATTAAATATTACTAAATATTAAATATTACTACCCATAGCGGAGCAGCGGTTCAACAGCAGAACCAGCGTCTTACATTGCAGCTCCAAGACTTAAATAATTTTACAGGTTATTAGTTTAGGTTTCTGGCCGTCATGCTAATCCAGTGAGTGTTTGTAGCTGCGCTGCTTTACCTGCTGTCTGATCCTCCGTGTCTTTTTGCTGCGGTGAGCCTGGACGTAGCCAAACTCCGTCATTGTTTTTATATCTATTAGCTTCGTGGTGTTGATGCATCGCATTTTGACCTGCTTTAATTTTCCGCTGCAACAGGCAAACCTCCTCATTCACTCAGTGCGTTATAGTTACACATTGCTTAGCATTTGTTGCTGCGCGTTTGCGCAGATTGAAGGAAAGACGAGAACAGCTGGACAGACAAGCTGAGAAATGAGATGCAGGTGATCGGTATCGGTAACAGAGCCAATGATCGGCCGATCCCGATCATCACCGATTTCACGGAAATCGGCCGATTATGATCGGTGACCGATCGATCGGCGCACCTCTAAAAAGAACTATATGTTAAGAGTTTGTGGCTGTCTGTTTTTTTATATTACGCACAAACACTTGAATTGAAAGATTCCGATGAGTTCTTTTGAACAAGGAATAAACCCAACATGTAGAAAACCGAACTAACGCTGGCTTTTTTTCTTTCTTGTTCGGATCCGTTCGTTTCAGGTGTGTTGACATACAGGGACATCTACAACATTCACAGATCTGGCGTCATTTTCTCATCAAAGCTAACAAAAAGGTTCTCAACACGATGAAAAAGAGACCTAAGCAGATCTCGGCAGACGTTTCGCCTGCGGAGAGTTTCATCCCGAGAACCCAAACCACACAGCTGGGATTCCCCGACATGCTGCTTCATGACAAAAGAGCAGGGAAGCTGCAGCTCAAGTTTGGATTTATCACCAATTAATCCTGCTGTTGTTGCACTCCGGTAAAACTGGAACTTTCACAAGCCTTTCTGTCAGAATGTTACATGAAATACAGAGTAAGGATAAGCAAGAAGATAGATTTGAAGACGCAAAGACCTCCAGACAGATTTATGTCACAAATATGCCAGTAGGGGGAGCTGCAGCTCAGCTTTGCTCACCTGAAGCCTGAAGCACATCTTCGGTTGAACTCACACAACTTTATTTACACTAAAATCCGCCTGCGGTTTAATAAGTCAGGTCATGAATCTGTTGGTTGTAGCAGATTTAGCTTCTCTTTCAGTAGAGATGCTGAAGTTGGGAAGATTCACAGAGAAACAACGATCATGTTTTAACTTGTGCTGTCTGACTCGGGGAGCTTCTGGAATGTTTAACATGATAAAGCAGGACTGACGAGTCAGCTCAACACTGATGTTACGGACTGCAAATCATACAAAATATGTGAAATGTATGTAATGGTTTAATGTATGTAAATGTAATGGTTTAAAGTAGAAGAGTATTATATATATGGATGGCTGATTGATGTTTAGTTGCTTATGGTTTAGTAAATTCACTTTTTAAAGTCTTTTTTTAAGGTTTTATTGGCTCTTGTTGCCTTTATTTGATAGCTAATTGACAGGAAAGTAGGTAATGAGAGATGGGGAAAGACATGTGGCAAAGGTCGCCAAGCTGGGAATCAAACTTGTGACGGCTGCATTGACTCTAAAGCCTTCATACATGGTATGTCATACATGGTTTGTGCTTAACCCCTGTGCCACTGCAGCATCCCCGTAAAATTACTTGTTTTTTTGAGAAAAGATTAGACCATTCAGGAGTTCTTTTCTTCTAGCTGCTCCATTTCATTCAGAACTTTTGTTCATGTCAACATGATCATTTTAAACTGTAAACAAATTAAATACGCAAACACAAACAAGTATATCAGCTCTTACTCTGGTGTTTTTAATGGTTGTTGGTGTTCAGATTGCTGGTTTCCATGGTAACGCCATAAGCGACAACATCACCGAGCATTTCACTGAAACGTTGAGCGATAACATGCAGCGCTGCAGCAGAAGCACGCTGAGTCTGTCTTTGTTTGCAGAACAGCTCGACAAACAAGCTAATCTTGAGCTGCACTCATGTTCTCATCTCAGAGGGTAAGACGCATAATAATGACTGGATAAATATAAGGAAACATGAAAAACAAATCCTTACTTTGCACTTTCACCAAAGATGCGACACTCAGCAAAATAAAAGTCTGGATTCCAGTTCAGTACAAAGTTGATTTATTATTATTATTTTGGACACTTTGAGTCTTTCTGCTCGTAAAACTGATAGGAAACGCTCCACCTTTGGTCGGAGAGATCAAAACAGAGTAGAAACCAGAAAACAAAGTGAAAACACACGCGCACACACTGACACACAGGAAAGAAAGAGGCATAGTTAAACCGAATTGCATTGTCCGTCTGCAGCCCCTTCTGCCTCTGTTACTTAAACAGCTGTCAGGGTTTGGTCGGCGGGCCGCAGCAGGGGAGGGAGGGGGGTCTCTAGCAGAAGTTCAACAATCTGCTGGGGTTTCCTCTGCAGCTCAGAGGCAGGAGGCTGTCTGGGCAGTGGGGGTGGGGGATTGAACCCGGGGCCTGAAAAGGCAGCTGTATTCACATTGTGAGCAGGTCTTTTACCTTCAATTCTTTCCGCAGCCCTTAAACCTGAGCCTAAAGCCTTTCTGAAAGGGCCTTCTTTTCTGGGATGGTCTGTAAAACTGCATTTCACTCCATTCAACCCTCATCCTCTGTTCCGATTAAAATGAACTGGGTTTTGAGAATAAAACCTGAACCGCTCGCACTGAGCGGTTCAGTGCGAGCGGTTCAGGACTTCAGCATATAAGCCTTTATATGCTGAAGTCCTGGGGTCTGTTTCATGTTATCATAAAACACAATCTGTTGCTGACAGACCAAATATTAAAACTCTCTTTTGGTCCAAACAAGATCAAATTAGATGGTTCAACAGAGAGACTGTTTCTCCCCCATCTTGCTTACATTTTATTGCGTTCCTTTAGGACTAGTGCGCATATGGTGAAAGGTTTAAGGCTTTAGACACGCAATGAAAGGGGGAAAATTGATCCATCGATCTTCTCCTCAACAAGTCGGCCTGTACGTTTCGTCCCCCTTCCTGCTGACCTCCTGACCCCTGTGGCCTTTCATTTCTTCAGCTTTCACTCCCACCTGTTCTCATTCCCTCGTTCCTCCAGCTCCCTCTTTCATATCCCATCTGCCACTGAGGCTGCAGGAGGATAGAGCCCGGAAAGGTGGACTGAAAGCGAGGCAATCAACTTGGACGGGATTAAATTATTGCTACGGCTCCTTTTAGGGCCCCAGCAGCAGCGGCGGAGCAAATGTGTGTCTACTGTCCAGGGCAGTGAGTTCAGATTTGCTTACCTCATTGTTTCAGGATCAAAACAACAGAAAAGAAACATATTTGCTAAAATGTTAATTATTTTTGACCTCACAGAAAACTACCCAGAAATCAGCATATATGTGCTCTTAAAGAGACAGGAAGTAAGAAATATTGTGGTTATTGTCCAGGGCTTTCTTGTGGTTTGCTAAAAGAAAATGCTCCACAGTAGGATGATGTTCACTTGTGTGCTGCTCTGTGAGTGATGAGACACACAAAACCATCTGGAGACTCAACAATGTGAGTAACTATACTTCACACAAAACGCAGGATCTTAAAGCCTGGTCGATTATTTCATCCTTGTAACAAAGATTTTTATATACCACTGTAAAGACGATTAAACCTTGGCATTTTATAGCACAATCAAGTAACTCTGTGTTCTTCAGTTGTTATAAAAATGCTGCATTCATCAAATAGGACTTAACACAAGGCATAATTTAGCACCTTCAAATTAGACCTCTGTTTCTTTAAGAAGCTCCTGTTCTTTCCAGAACTTCAGGAATTCATAACAGCATCGCTCTTCTATTGACCCTTTAACGTTTTGGGTTGAGAAGTAATTTGTATAACAAGCAGTTAGTATTACAATAACACAATAGTTTGTATAATAAGCTCAGCAGATCCACAGGTCCACCAGGTGTTTGCTAATTGATGCTGGCTAGTCTGAAGGAGCAGAGAGGATGAGTAGCAGCAGTGGGCTGCTCTGTGAGGTGGGAGCACAGAAGCTTGGAAACTGCAGCACTTCTGGAAAATCGGCAACTACGATTTCCCTGGAACGCTGCATAAGTAAATCCTCCCAAGCATAAGAGGCTCGTCGGTCCAATGGCTGAATTATGAATATTCATGTACATCATCATCGTGATTTCTAATGACTTGTCGCGTGAACAAACTTATTGACGAATGAGTTTAATTTCATTTTTTAATTTGATGGCAAATGCTGCCATTGCAAAAATTTGGTTTTTTTTGTTGAATATTGACAGAAATTTACACGCATTTGTAGCGAAGACGCAACCGCAGTCTTGTTTGTGCTGTTTTTACAGTAAACATTTATAGGACGAATAAAAATATATATATTCAGGTGACTAAGACAGCCTGGAGGGAACAGAAATACATACTGCTGGTCTAAAAAGGTTTAGAACAGATTTATTTATGTGCTAAAGGCAGAAAAGAGGTAAAAACTCCAGTGTCCACATTGGTGTTGTTTGTGAATGATTTAGATCTTCGTCTTCTCGCCACACCACTTTGACCAAACCCAAACATTTCCTCTGTGTCAGTGGAAGCATCCAGACTCTTAATGGGATAAACCAATCAACCAAATTGCCTATATAAATTATTTGAGTCTCTACATCCTCATCCACCACCCACACCAGACACCCACTCCACACCTCCTTTTGTTCCCCAGGCAGACGGCCGGCCCGGCCTGCAGAAGCGGCCGCAACAGCCCGACTTCTCCCCCCCGGGGGTCAGATCTGCAGGAGATACCCCTCTTATTCTGCCCCGGGTCCTTGGGGAGAAGGATCTCCAAGCTGCTGTGCGGCTGTGGAGGAGGCAGATGCCGGCCAGTCAAAGTGATGGGAGGTCTGGAGAGTGGGGGGACGACACGACTCCTCTTAGGTTCCCATGCCCCATGGCACACGCGTGTCACACTCCGGCAAGTAACACAGACAACAGCAGCAGTGTCCATCTGCTCCCCTCGCACAAAGCCACGGCCGTGCAGCAGATACACCGGCTCACCATGAGCAGCACATGTTTAAAGTTAGTGTTTTTATGCGCTGTGATACATAACGGGATGAAGAATTATGACTCGTGGAAACATGCGACACACAGGCATTCAGAGCTACAAGTGTTACAAGTGTCAGGATGACACTGCACATAACCTCTAGACCAGGAGGAAAATGTTTTCATGTCTTTTGTTTTGCTAAAAGTAAACATGGGACGCCATTCGTTATTGTTTCTCATACGACAAAAAGCAACAGAAAGAGAGTGTTTAGCTGACGATACCAGGCAGGCGTTGCAGTTGTCTCAGCCGGACCAGATGTAGCTTCAATGGAGAGAAAACATAAAGTTAACAGGTGAAATAACAACAAAAATGCAAATTGGAGAGCAGCAGTAGCAGAAGAAGGAAGTGAGTAGAAAGTGGTCAGTTTGTCCTCAGCAGTGTGAGTCTAAAGCAGCATGGCTGCAGTGATGACCTTTGTCCTCTGAGCAACTTACTGTGAATAATGTCATGCATGTTATATATTATCAGAATTTACAGTAGCAGTCAAACGTTTGTATTTGCTCATATTATTCATTTGGAGCTTTTTGTGATGGATTTGGTTATTTGTTCACGGTGGGATAATTATCCCACCGTGAACAAATGGTTTATGGTGGGAACCATTTGTTCCCACCAAATGGAAACTCTTATTTGTTCCCATTTGGTGGGAACAAATAGAGCTTGTTGTGATGGATTTGGTTATTTGTTCATGGTGGGATAATTATACTGTTATCTTATCTTTTGAAGTAGGCAGGGTGTCTGGCTCACAGACAAAGCCACGGCTCCGGTTTCACAGGAGAGGAGTCTGTTGCCTCCCATTCTAGTACCAGGCACCGCTGGAAACCTGCTGTCTGAGAGCAGAGCGTTCAGTAAATTCTGATCTGCGTTTAACAATGAGGGAAAAACTAAACCTGGACAGATCTTTTCACTCGTTTTATTCTCAACTCGCTGCTGAAGTTGCACTGAAATCTTTAGACATCCGGACAATGGAAAACAAAGTTCAGAATAGATTTTGAAGAGTGATGCAGATTTTCTGCATCACTCTTCAAGAAGATTCTTCCTTTCCATTTGTGAATAAGCAAAGTAAGTCAAGACTGGCATGTGTCTGAGTAATATAAAAAAAGAGAGTTAATCCATTAACTCATTCATACCCTGACTTCATCCCACTGTCTGCTAAACAAACCACACATGAAAACCACTTGTATCATTTCTATCTTGTCAGTTATTATTTGTGGTTTAATATTTTCAAAATAAAAAAATCACATGCAATTGAATTCAATTGTAGCCGGAATATTCTCTGAAGATTTTACGTAATGCCAAAGTTACATTTATTTTTAGTTCTTAGTTTTCACCTCTAATGACATCTTGACATGAAGTAGTGTTTCCTTTGAATTGACCATCTCTTAAACAGTTGGTCAAGGAATGGTTCATATGGACAGAGAAACGTGCCAAATTACAGTAAGTTCTTTCAATTAAGGTATTGACCTCAGAGTTGCAGCAAACTTGAAAGAGGTTGTCTTGGCTTGCCATGGAAACATCCAATCAGACGTCAGGATCTCCGTAGCAGCTGCCCTAATCCTGCCCTCTGAGTCTGATGGGTGAAGTGAAATCATGAAATGTTATTTAGTTTTTAAAATTAAATCTATACATTTAGTTGAGGTGCATAACATTAATTCTACTAAATAAATTCATTCTATTTAATTAATTATTTCTGCATTTGTTTCCAGTTTTAATAAATGAATGACACAATTAAATAATGACCTCATAGGTTATTGTGATTCGGCACTCTTTGCTCTCCATACAGTCAAAGACATGAAGCGGTTTTGAAAAGCTTGAAGCTGAATCTCAGGAAATGTGACGTTTTCGTGATGCTGACATTGAAGAAATAAACAAACGGCTAAAGAAAAACTTTAAGGCGTATTAGAATGGATTTTAAAAAACATGTCCACCTCAAAGGTAGCAGCGTTATTCCAGCGTTATTACTCCAACAAAACAAGGGATTGCAGTGAGACAATTCAGTGAAACCCTTCACATTCTAACAGTGGGTCGCCATTTAAGGACCGTTTTGCGTCTTACTGCTTAGATATTCCGCAGCCAGCCCGGCTTTGTGCTGCAGATGACTTCCGGGCGATCCTGAATGACCTTTAGTTCCGCTTTCATCCCAGAGTTTTGCCCCCATACGGAGCTTGAAAGTTTGGCGTGTTTGAGGTGTCACTTCTCTCACATCTCCAGCAATTACGGCTTTTTTCACATGTGCGCGTGATGGAGGTTTTATTGTTCTGCAGAGAAGCGTGCCGGGCTGTGAGTGGGGCGAGAGGGAAGCGAGGTGGGGCCACTTCAGGCACGCGTCCCCTTTGACTCATTGTAATAAGAATTGGGTCCCAACCCCCAACCCACGCTCACCCAGGCGCCACACAAAGCAAAACACGCACTGAAAAGAAGGTAGAAAACGCAACTTATGATGTCAGAAATCTGATTGCGCTCTAATAAACATGACTTAAGTTTGTATTTACAACTGGGATCAGATTTTTTTTTTTCTTTTACCACAGCTAGCATTTTAAATTGTTAATGTGAAACTTCTAACTTTTAGATTTGTATCAGTCGCCATCTGACGCGCAGGTGGCGCGTCAGGTCAGTGTGTTTGTAGGCAAACAGTTCAGGTGTGTTTACTCCACCGAATCCCTGCGACAGGTGCTGGACCCCCCGGCAGCCCACCGCAGCTCCTCCTCAGCCAATGAGAGCGCAGGCTGCGGCTGCGGCTCGTCTGTAGGCTCCGGTGCGTGTAAGACAATAGCCAAAGGGGGGGACGGAGCCTCTCGAGCTCGAGCATGTGCCGTTGATTACCATACAGCTGTTCGCTCGTGCTCCAAATAAAGCTCGTGCTCAACACCCTCCGGCTCGCGCCCCTGCACCAAGCCGAGGAGGCCAGGATAACTGTTAGAAGCTTTAATAAAGTCTGATCCTGGACCTGCCCACCCTTTTGTCGCACACGCGTCGGAGCAATTACTGGTGGGGAGGAGGGGGGAGAAAATAAAGAAAAATAAAGCCCCCTCTTTCTGTAGATCGGAGCAGACTGTATCCGTGGTTTCCTTAGCTTTCATATCTTAAGTTCAGAAAACGTCTCAATCTGTCTGTTTAAAGGTGAAAGTTGCGGTTGTTTGATAAAAAGCAGGAAACTGAAAGTTGGGATCATCTTGTAAGTCTGAGGAGGATTGTCGACATTTGATTGGTTAAAAGAGAAAATCAAGCGAAACTGCTTCGTTCGAACATTTTCCCATTTTAAAGTCACTTTTTAACAAAAAAATAAATACAAATTTTCTACTGAGTCGCGACTGATTTGCTGTTGAAACGTCAGAAGGTGATAGATCAACTCCGTTACTTTGCGCGGCTAATTAACGTGATGATAAAACAGTAGAGCGTATCTGCTCTGCGCCATGCAGCTTCTTATGAATATTCCTCAGATTTCAGCTCCAGATGTAATGCGGGTTGCCTAATCCCCCCAGCAGCCCCCCCCACCCCCCCCGCGCGCCCCCCGGGGTGTCAGGATGCTCCCCTGAGGTCTGCGCGCGCTCCACCTCCTCGCCGTCACGTGCGAAACGCGCCGCTATAAAAGCCCTTTGAGTTCTTTTCGCACCAGAACCAAACCAAGACAGCGCCAGCTTCCTCACAGGACCCGGGGGGACATCAGCAGAGGGAAACTGGAAGCAACTGGACGGACATCCAACTCCATGGGGATGAAACTTTAAGAGAGTTTACTGTTTATAAACCGAACGCTTCCGAAGTCTGCTGTTATTTTTTGGGGGGGGATATTATCGCGAACATCTATTTAGAACCCAAGGAACCGGACTTTCACCGAGTGCAATGGCGCGTTCACACCTCACATACATCTTGGCTTTGGCCTTGGTGCACGTGGTGAGTTGACTCGCATTACCTTAACTTAAATAACCTCCTTACAATGTCCTTTTGCCGAGCCTCACGATGATCGCCGTCTCCCCGCGTCGCAGGTTTGGTCCTCCGGTGTCTTCGAGTTGAAGATCCACTCCTTCCACACGGCGCAGCGCATCTGCAGAAGACACAGAGACTGTCACATCTTCTTCAGGATCTGCCTCAAACACCCGGAGGATGTGATCTCAGCCGAGCCGCCCTGCACCTTTGGCACGGGGCACACGAACGTAATCCGGGCGGATCACACGTCGATCTCCAGCAGCGCCCCCATCAGAGTCCCCTTCCACTTTAAATGGCCGGTAAGTGCAAAAATCACACAAAAAACTACTACTAATAATAATAAAATATCACTCGCCATTTCGTTCATTTCAATTTTCATTTGACAAGTCCTTTATTGTAGCCTAAACAATTTAATATCCGTTATTTTCTCCCTGTGTGAAATTGTTCATGAATCATTAATCAATCACAAATACTCAAACATGACATATCATTTAATTTAGCTATATACTGATTTCTGAAGGTTGTGTTTTACAGCCTTCGCCCTACTTACACCACGATTGATTGTAGTTGGCCACAGTTAATGGTACTTGACCAAACCAAAATGACTCATAATTTTGCTGGTTGTCATATTTCATGGACAAGTCAGCTTATTTTTATTTCAGTCATCTGAGCAGATAACCGGTACTTTAATAAATCGATTACCAGCTTCGTTTTGTAGTAAAAAGTGCTGGACGCAAAACAATCAACTCTAAAGAAAAGGGGCGAAAAGGGGCGAAGTGATATCACCCGTAGCTGTGGCTCATAGTTCAATAATAACGTGCAAGTTCCGACACCATCATCTTTACAATATGAATTATTAAACATTTTGTGTGTTTTTCAGGGGACCTTTTCATTGATCATTGAAGCCTGGAATGCAGAATCTCCCACAGAGTACACAGGTAGACTTTTTATTTTCTTATTTGTTGTTGTTTTTACTCCATGACTTTATTTATGACCAGAAACCCCCCCCCCCAACTAATCGCATCTCTCGTTCTCAGACAACCAAAACAACCTCGTGAGCCGCCTGGCGACCAGGAGGCGGCTGGCTATCGGCGAGGACTGGTCCCAGGACGTCCACTTTGGCGAGCAGAGCGAGCTGCGCTACTCCTACCACGTCTACTGCGACGAGTACTACTTCGGGGACGGCTGCGCGGACTACTGCAGGCCGAGGGACGACACGCTGGGCCACTACACCTGCGACGAGGAGGGCAACCGCATCTGCCTGGAGGGCTGGAAGGGAAACTACTGCTCTGAGCGTGAGTGGAGATTACTGATGAAGTTCACAGGCAGAGGCGGCCAAAAATTAATTGGGGTCCATAAATAGCCTTGGATAAGGGGCCCACATTTGAGCTCATACTGAACAGTAATCAGTAATCCTTTCTAATTAATGCGTTATAAATATTAAGAATTAAAATTGATCATTAAAATAATGATTACAGTGAATGAATTAATTTTCTAGATGAATTGATTTAAATTCCCGAGGAAGTAAAACTCCTACATTTGGTTGTCAGTAACCTTTGAAGCACATTTTGAAGTTCTTAGTTCACCTAGTTGCTACTGTAAAACTATGTGATCCACCACATGAGTGTAGTTGGCCACCATTAATGGTGCTGTGTGATTAAAGTGAAATGCTCCTGGGGGGCCCCTACTGACCAGGGGACCCTGAGCAGCAGCTTTATTAGCATATGTCTCATGCTGACTCTGATCCCAGCAATGAGATGTTCATTTGTTTTTTTTTTAACAATTTAACCGTTGATTTAACGTTTTATGATTTAACCATTTTGAATCGGACACAAAACGCAGTTAAAGTTTTAAAGTTATAGAAAATTCTTAAAACTGCCCCGTTTTCAAAAACAAACCAAACTGTCTGTCTCAAAACCGATTGAATATTGCGGGGGAAACACAGTGTATTTTTAGTTTTAGTACTTAAAGATAAACTCCAGAGTTTTCAGAGCCAATGGGGTTTTTTGTGCTGGTACAGTCTGATGATGATGATGGTGGTGATGATGATGGTGATTATGTCCCATCTGCCGTTTGTTCTCTTACAATAAGAGAAAGAGTTGTGGCCCCCTTTAGACACATTTTTCAAGGTGATCTGAGCGGCAGTGTGTGTGTGTGTGTGTGTGTGTGAGACAGTGACAGTTTGTGTGTGTGTGCATGTGTGTGATTGAAAGGACATAAAAGAAAGCATCTTTCTTCTGCTGTGTGCCTGCCAGCTGCTTGGATTAATACTTAACCAACAGTGAAGTCTGAGACAAGGGTGGGTTTAGACTTGGAGAGGGGGATCTGTATGTGTGTGTGTGCGTGTGTGTGTGTGTGTTTGAGAAGGCGTGCCCATTGTAATCACACCTCCTCCTCTCCCTTTCTTTCTCCAGCCATCTGCTCGGCGGACTGCAGCGAGAAGCACGGCTACTGCGAGGTCCCAGGGGGCTGTACATGCCGCATGGGCTGGCAGGGCCCCTCCTGTAACGAATGTGTGCGTTACCCAGGCTGTCTCCATGGGACATGCAGCCAGCCGTGGCAGTGTAACTGTCAGGAGGGCTGGGGGGGCCTCTTCTGCGACCAGGACCTCAACTACTGCACCAACCACAAGCCATGCGCCAACGGGGCCACCTGCACCAACACGGGTCAGGGCAGCTACACCTGTACGTGTCGGGCCGGCTTTGGAGGCACCAACTGTGAGCTGGAAACCAACGAGTGTGACAGCAACCCCTGCAAGAACGGAGGCAGCTGCAATGTAAGTGTCCGCAACCACTGGCTCTACCTGTGTGCTTTGCAGGGATCGCGGCGTCCCATTTGGGTTGTGGATCAAGGGGATTAAGATATCATGTAGTGGTCCCCAACGTTGTTGCTTAAGGGATAGATTACTTTTAGTTAATTCATAAAAGAAAATGGGCACCTCTTCAAAACGACAGGCTGTGGAGTCACAAAGGCTCATTGTCTACCGGACTGAACTCAAAGCATGTGCAGAATATTAATATCTCCAATCTGTCTCCAGGACCTGGAGAACGACTACTCCTGCACCTGTCCACAGGGTTTCTACGGAAAGAACTGTGAGATCATCGCCATGACCTGCGCAGACGGTCCCTGCTTTAATGGCGGAACCTGCGTGGAGACGATGACAGGCGGCTACACGTGCCGCTGCCCTCCCAGCTACACCGGCTCCAACTGTGAGAAGAAGTTGGACCGCTGCAGCAACAGGCCTTGTCTGAACGGTGAGTCCCGCCGCCAGACTCCTCTCTGGCGACATCTTGTGGCTGAAGTGTGAACGAGCATGCTTCTTTTTTATTAAGCATGATCGTCCAGTTCATTGTTACTCCTGCATGCTGAGCTGAGTGTTTCACTCTTCTTCAGGTGGCGACTGTCTGGACCTCGGCCAGAGTATCCTGTGCCGCTGCCAGTCAGGTTTCACCGGCGCCAACTGCCAGGTCAACATCGACGACTGCACCTCGAATCCCTGCCAAAACGCTGGAACCTGCCAGGACGGTGTGAATGACTACACTTGCTCCTGCACCTTAGGGTACACTGGCAAGAACTGCAGCATCCGCTCCGACGCCTGCGGGGCTCGTCCGTGCCAAAACGGAGGGACTTGCTTCACCCACTTCACTGGGCCTGTATGCCAGTGTCCGAAGGGCTTCATGGGTCCGAGCTGCGAGTTCACACTTCAACCCAGTTTCAAGCCCGCCTTACGCCAAGCCTCTCAGCCCTCCTCCACCACCACCGTCACCATCTCCTGCCTCCTGGCGGTGCTGGTGCTGGTTCTGGTCGCAGGTATCCTTCTCCTTAGGCGGAGAAGGAGGAGGATGGAGGGAAGGAAGCAGCTGAGCGACATTGCGGTCTACAATGACTTGGAGGCGGTGAACAATCTGGGAGGCAGCGAGAGAGATGCCTTCCTCAGTCCTAACAGCCTCTTCAAGATCAGCAACAGCACAGCTCGCCTCAGCCTCACGCTGTGCCCCGACGGCAGACCCGGGTACAGACACAACCCGGTGGAGAGCAGCCTGGCCAGAGCGGAGCGCCAGGACTTCATGTGGAGGGATGACGCCATGCTGGGCTCTGCACCCGGGCTGAGATGAAACCTGGACAAAAACACACACGTTGATACAGGGGTAAAGAACATTTTAGCACTTGTTGCTTTTCTCTCTTTTTGAAGAGAAGAGCAGAAGCATAAACAGATAGAAATGTCAATGTAAAAAGTTAAGTTCTAACACATGAACTAATGATGATTTACAAGCCTTTTGGAGACTTGTGAAGGATTGTGCTCTTTAGTGTTCAAGACCCAAAGAGACAAATAATGTAACCCGCCGTTGATAGGACCTACAACACAAACCAAATGCAGGATGAAGCAATATATTTTCAACACATTCACTTTGTTTTCCTTTGTTAAAAAATACTTTTCTTTTGCTTTTCAATCTTCCTTTGACCATTTTTTCCTTATTGTGAGCACCATCATTTTTCCCCCTATTCTTTATATTATTTATTTGAAAACTTGTGTTTATGGCTTCACTTTGATTGTCACAGATGTAGAAATATATTTATATGATGCTGAGTGTAGACTGACGTTTGTTGTATCTGGATATGTGGAATGTCCCAAAATAAATGTGTGGGGCAGGAGGAGGAAAAAAGGAGACATTTTTTCAAAAGACATATAAGGTTACCGAATACAGATATAGGTCACGTTACGCTCATGTGCCATTTTAAGTTCATGCCAAAGTTTGTGTTCAGTTGCATTTTTTCACTCATGTTATTTAAGTTCATGTTGTGTGTGATGTGGAATAAAATATTTGATATGAAACAGTTCAATGTGCAGCTCCTTGGATTGCATCATTGGATCATAGCAGGCATAGTCTCCTTGGTAGTGGACAAAATAACTTTTGCAATATTTGTATAAACTTTGGTATAATTTTTGTATATATATATATATATATATATATATCTTTAAAGAGAAAGCAGATTTCTCTTTAAAGAGATTTAAATAAAATATATATATATTTTGTATAAACAAGGTATTTAGAAAAGTGAATTTAAGGCGTTTTATGTCCATTCTAATTAATAATTCATCAGTCAGTCATTTCTCAATATGTAAAAAGTTTCATTGAAAAAGTTTATTGTTCAAACTGAATTTTTGACCAATTTTGAGGAAAAAAATATTTGTTGTAGTTACTGGGGTTATTTTGGGGGCCATTTTCTCAGCTGGTGGAGCGCGTGCACCGTTTACAGAGACGGAAGTCCTGGTTGCCCAGGTGACCGGCTGTCTCGAGCCATTCGCTGTATGTCATCGCCTTCTCTCCCCTCTCCCCATTAGTACGATTTAAAAAAGGCCACTAGAACCTAAAAATCTTTAGAAAATAGAAATAGAATATTAACTTTTTTATCTGAAAAAAAGAACTACACAGTGGCGCCATGCAGCAAGAAGGCTCTGGGTTCGATTCCCGGCCCCGGTCTTTCTGCATGGAGTTTGGAGATAGACACCAGCAACCCTCCTGACCCCACTAAGGGACAAAGGTGTAAAGAAAATGGATGGATGGATGAAAAAAGAACAGGTGCTTCTCATTTCCTGTTTGCAGTTCAAAATCTACCACAGGACGCATGTTTGGCTCCTGTAATAATTTAAGCATTTACTCCTCTCTACCTGTTTCTTACCTCATCGACTTTTCTGAAATATATTTGCTCAAAGTCTGTCACAGTCAGATCCAGGCTTTTTGTTCTTATTTATATTATTGACATCTTTATCAGTGTTTATCTAAGTGGTTTTGTTACAACAAAAAGTAATGGCACAACAATAGTTTCATTTTTCACGAATTCTACATGTAAACCATTTGTTATCTACCTGCTGCTAGGATATGGAAGTACGAAGGGACGGAACGGCAGTGCGTTGGTACGAAATGGCAGAGGGGCTCTAACCGAGACAAAACCAAATAGCTACACGCTTCCGGGGGGGGGGGGGGGGCGCCGCGCCCCCCCCCCCCCCCCCCCCCCCCCACCGCCCCCCCGCCCCCCCCCCCGCCCCCGCCCCCGCC
>CAEGAF010082549.1:0-11915 GCA_903067075.1 Micropoecilia bifurca | reverse complement strand
CTAAGCCTGATGACCTGGTGAAGCAAGCAGTGAGGGAACAAGGTGACAGTTGGATGTTACGATACTTGCAGATGAATATCGATTTTAAAAAAAAAGAAAATATCGATATTATTATACAGCCCTAATTATTGGGGAATGATTTTGTCCAAAAACGTGGTGAACATGTTTTGTATAGCCAACAGATCCTAGTCTGTTCAAGGAATGTTGAACTTTAACAGGTTGCTCTGTTTTCCTCCGTTTCAGCACTTCTTCCTGGACAGACTACAAACATGGCGTCCGTCGCGCCGTTCAGCCGCAGGCAGTGGGCATCGCAGTCACTCAAGGTCACGGCCAAAGAGCTGTCCATCGTCTCCGCCCGAGGAAAAAACACCGCCATCGCAGAGCGCTTCTCCAAGTAAGTCTCCTCGTCAGACTTTTTCCTCACTTTATAAGAGAATTAATCTGCCAGTGGAACTAGAAGGTTTCCATCAATATTAAAGAATTATTGGCTTAAAAGAGGCTCCTATCCACCGAAGAAGAGCTTCTTGTTAGTTTCATCTCATTTCAAGTTTACTAAGATATTTGCTCAAAAAATTAGACCAGAAATTCTTGGTAAGGTTTTGTGTTTTTGCAGTGTAAACGTCTGGTCCTGATCCAGGAGTTTAATAATTCACCAGCAGCTTAACCGTCGCGTCGCTCTGAACTCATCAGCTGCTGAAACTGAATCGGATCCTGCTGCTCAGCTGCTTTCAGTTCTGTTTGCTCAGTTTTACTCAGGGTTCATCAACACTTTCTATTTTAAAAAATTGTTTTCTAGTAGATACTTTGATATTCTTTATGATAATATAAATATGGCACCATTAAGCGTCTCCAGCTGCAGGTTGCCTCCCGACCTGCATGTTGGCGTACGATTGAGTGCATTTATCATTAGTTTTTCTTCTTATTTAGCTGTGTTTCCAGAAGAACACAGGCTGCAGGGGAGTAATGGGACCAGGCCAAGAAAAAAAAGTAAAATTGAGAGTAAATGTCGGCAGAATTGAGAGAGGAAATGTGGTGATTTGAGAATAGAGTGGTAGTAATATGAGAACTCCAGACACAATAAAGCAACAATGAAACTCTGGTTAAATGACAAATGTTGAGCATCTTGTGGTCATACTTTGATTACAAGCTTTCTTTTTAATCGACCCACATCTTTTGGACCTTTATAGCTTTCTGGAGTAAAAAAATATCAAAGTTGCAACTGCAGTGAATAAAAAGACAAATAGTACCGACTTTCTTTTTAGATCAGGGATTCCCAAACAGAATTAGCTTCTAGTTGGAGGCCAAATTTGTAAACCTACAGACAATGATGCAATATATTTAAACTATTAACTTTTTATTCCTCACTGTTCAATAATTATTACATCGGTTTAGCATAAATGCCGCCTCAGACCTTTTGATTTTTGTCGCACATGAGTTAAGGATTTTTTTTAAAGTAAAAACTTGTCTTTTTTTTGCGCTACACTGCAAAAACACAAAATCTTAGCAAGTATTTTTGGTCTAGTTTCTAGTACAAATATCTTATTATACTTGGAAAAAAGACTAAAATTAACCTGGAAGTATCGGTTTTATGAATAAGAAAATACTTAATCTGTTAACACATCAGCATCAGATTATGTTTACTTTGTCCTGTTTAGTTTTTTTCTTAGCCTGGCCCTAATCTGTTGCCTTTAGGACCAAATGTTGGAAGGTCAATATTTGGCTACATATTGAGGTCAAATATTGACCTTAACATGTTGTTTTCCTCTGTTCCTGTTTTTCTGGTTTCCCAGTTTTTATGGCGTTTCCAAAGAACTTGACGTGTTTTAACACTTGAGATGCTCAAACTCACAAAGATTAAAGATTAATGGAAGACTTTACATGAAGGAAAACGGAAAAGTCAGGAAAATAACTGTTATTACCACAATAATATAGCAATTTTGTCGTGTTTATGAATGAACTGTTCTGCATAAATATGTAAACAAAGCAAAAATAGCTTTTATTGTCTAAAAGTTGTAAACATCAGTCGGTTTATTTGTTCATCAGTTTATTTGTCTCTTCTGTCTGGTTTTTGCAGATGCAGGCATTTTGTTTATCATTTTCTGAATATTTTTCCGTTACAAGTGTTTATTCAGACCTGGAAATTACTTCAGGCGATTTTTTTAAAAAAACTTTTCCGTTATTTTAAAAACGTGCCTACCAACCGGTTGCCCCAGTTTTCTACAAAACTATTTTGTGGAAGTGCTTCCTGTGTTGGTGCTTAAATTGGCTGCAGTTTCTCCTTATTACCACCAGGGGCCAGTATTTCTCTGCTTATAGAGGCAGCAGTTTGTATAAAACCACCTGACTAAACTGTTGCTTTAAATATTTTTTATTGCTTCGTGAGCAGATTATGAGACATGGAAGGTGCATTAATCATTTGGGAGCATTTAAAGTAATTTTTTTATTCTGCTAGTTTTTAATATGCTACTTTTAAAACAGTAAAGTGAGGTGTCTTTTCCTAAGCCTTCAAATGTAAAACAGTGCTAATTCTAGTAAAAAGGTTAGTTTCTCCAATATTTAAAGTTTTTTCTGGTACCAGTGGTCTTTATTTGCAGTATTCAGGCCGGAACATGTCAAGGACTAGTGATTCCATTTGAATTTAAAGCAGTCGGTGAAACCAGATATTCCTCCATGTTTCTGGGAAAAATGAAAATAAAAGCTGCTCTGTTATCCATGACATTAAAAAAAACCTCCTAAATGCATCTGCTGAAGGAAACTCTGGAAGAAATCTAAACTAATCCAATAGAAATGTGCAGAAAAGCAAAGTTGACTAGGGAAAAAAGTCTTAACTGTCGAGTAATGTAAATATTGGCCACATTTGCTAATAAACAGTCAGATGACGTCTTTACGATAATAAGCACATAAATTCCCTAATAGTTGCACAATATATTCAACAAATGTTCTTTAGTTTATCACTTCAGTCCTCTTAAAGTTGCTGTTTTCTCTTTTTTCTTTTTATTTGCATGGCACCTAAATGATCTTTGGATCAGCTGCTTCTGGACCCCATTGTCCATTAATGTCGCCATGTTGCTTTTTTTCCTCCAGGTACCAGATGGCAGCAGAGGAAGGAAACGCAGAGAGGAAAAAAACGGTTGGTGATGAGCTTTCTTTTAATTGACACACATCTTTTGGACCTTTATAGCTTTCTGGAGTAAAAATATATCAAAGTTGCAACTGCAGTGAATAAAAAGACAAATAGTACTGACTTTTTTTTAGATCAGGGATTCCCAAACAGCACCTGCTTCTGGTTGGAGGCCAAATTTGTAAACCTACAGACAATGATACAATATATTTAAACTATTAACTTTTTTTCCTCACTGTTCAATAATTACTACATCTGTTTAGCATAAATGCCGCCTCAGACCTTCTGATTTTAGTCAAACATGAGTTAAGGATTTTTTAAAAGTAAAAACTTGTCTTTTTTGCACTACACTGCAAAAACACAAAATCTTAGCAAGTAGTTTTGGTCTAGTTTCTAGTGCAAATATCTTATTATACTTGGAAAAAAGACAAAAGTTAACTTGGAAGTAATTTTTCAGCTCACTTTAAGTAAATCCTCATTATTGACAAAAGCACTTGCTTTACTGTCAGATTATTTCACTTTTAATGAGGAAAAAATGTTGCAAGTGAAATAATCTGCCAGTGAATGTAGTACTTCATCAATATTATTCAATTAAATCAATTTCTGATATCTTGCTGAAAAGTTACTTGTAAGTTTGTTTTATTGCAAGTGTATCAAGATAAATGCACTAAAAACCAGATTAAAAATACTTGGTGAGATTTTGTGTTTTTTCAGTGTAACTTTGCACAAATTTGACTGGCAGCCAAACGGACAGATAAATAATTTTAACTTGTTTCTTACATTAATTAAAATACAGATTCTATTTTATAAGAAAAGAACGTTATAATTAAATGAAAAGTGGAAAACTGAACAAATTTGACACTAAATGGCAACAATTTAAGGAGTTTTTTTTTTTTGCTTTAATGCAAACCCCCTTCATTTTATTCTTTAATAAAAAATAGTAAATATACGTGTTCCTTGTTCTCAAACATGCACCATTGAGTTCATTGTGTTTACAACTTGTTTGTTTTACCTTTGTTCTGTATGCAAAAATACCAATCAGAAAAACCTATGACTATATCTTCCTTCTTCTGAAGGCGCCACTTCGAAAACCTTATTGTTTTTAGATGGCTGATAAAATCCTAACGAATAGTGATGCTTCAAAGCAGCTGACGATGCTCAAAGTTCAACAACCTCGGAGTCGCTGACTCCTAAAAGCTTTGTCTTCGACATGAAGCGGCGTTTCTGCAAACGCAAGCTGCACTCGGTTTATGTTTCCACCGTAACAAGATGGCCGCTTCGCTCTACCTCTGTGTGGTTCTGACTCACCGCGGCTGATTCGCACCAGAACGAAATCCGTCCTGAAACGGATCGGCTTTCCCACGCAGCGAGCTCGGCCTGTGGGCCGTCAGCTGAGCCACAATCGGCACATCGTCGGGTCAGCTGAGGTTTCATCTCACAAGCAGCCAGTTGAACGGTTTTGTTCTGATCGGTTTTAGTTATTGCTACAAAACTCCTGGGCTTCAAAACAAAGCTTAAAATACCTTTAATAGATCAAAGTACTGCAGTAGCTGTACGAGCAGATTATTTCACTTGTATTGAGACACTTTATTTCATGTTATAACTTAGGAACTTGCATGCTATAGATTACATTTTCATCAATATGAAGGTATTATGGTGACACTTTATTTGAAGGGGTGCATAAGACATGACACTGTCATAAATATGACAGACTTTATGAATGGCTGACTGCTGTCATGAAGTGTCATTCAGTAAGTAATGACTTTTTAATGCAAAGTTGCTTTAAAAGTCCCATATTTGCATTAAAGTGTCATTACTTACTAAATAATGCAAAGTTGACACTTTTAAAGCAACTTTGCATTAAAAGTGTCATTACTTACTGAATGACGCTTCATGACAACAATCAGCCATTCATAAAGATTCATGTTCATGGCAGGTGTTATGTCACGTTTATGACAGCGTTATGTCAGTCTTATGCACAACCCGTCAAATAAAGTGCTACCCGTATTATTTATTCCAAACAAGCTGCTATATCTTACTTAAAGTTACTTGGAAGCTAGTTTAGTTATTCCAAGTGTACTAAGATATCTGCACCAGAAACAAGACCAAAAATACTTGGTAAGATTTTAGTTTTTGCAGCAACTATGAAGACGGTTCTCCAAATATTATCTCACAACCTAAACAAAGATAAGTATGAACAGGAAGACTCCTTAGAACCTGATTTATCTGCATACAGTCACCTGGTTATCAAAACAACTTGAGTTTTAAGTTATTGCAGCTCCATTTTGTTTTAAATCTTGAAATGAGTTCAGATTAACTCTGTTTGAGTTATGCATGCTCTTCCTGTCTGAGTTTGTGTTGGAGTTTGAAGATGTCAGAGATGGGATGTTGAATTTTATTTATTTTTTTAGATAAAAGTTTAGAAAGCTACAGGTTTTCTCCATTTCAACCCGATCTGTCTAATCTCACAGCTACACGTTTATTTAGAGGCCTAAACAGGAAAGGTTTGCTGCAGATGTTCATTCATACTGCTGTCATTGTTGCGTTCAACTTTAAGTTTGTTTGTTTTCTGGCATTTCTCCCCTCAGAATCCGTTGTGTTTAAGTTAAATAGTTTCCAAAGGAGGATAATCAAACATCCAGGTTCAGGATCTTTGCTGTTCTTGGAGTTTTTGTGCTGTTTTTGTTTCCCTCCCTCCAGGTTTCCAGCATTACCTTTTCCTCATTTCCTGGATTTTTTTTTTTTTCTTTCCTCTCTGACTGTCTCTGTTTCTGATTTTCTCCCCCCCGCCTGCCTTCACCTCCCCCGCGCTTCAGTTTCCTTCTTCCCTGCGTGTTGTAGGGGGTGGGCGAGTTGCTTCACGCTGCTTCATTCTGATCATTTCTCAAGCCTTTCACATCTGGGGCGGCTTGTGGCGTTTTCCTCCCACAGACAGGGCGTTTTACACGGCCGCACGTCGGCAACCGGACAGCCGGGGCGTCTGCATCACTCGCAGGTTTTTACATCTCTGCTTTCTATCTATTAGAAAGTTTTTCTCCTTTCCTTATTGTCTTAAAATAAGTCTTGCAGCTGCAAAGTCATGCTGAGCAGCTCACAGCTTTTTTTTTTTTTTTTCTTATTTGACTTTTTAGTCTGTGGTTTCTGTTTCCTCTTCACGTCTTTTCCTCCTGCAGACTTTCTCTTTCGCAAACTCTGACTAAAGTTTGAGCTGCTTTTAGAGAATCAGGTGGTGAAAGTCCAACACTGATGAACATTATTGAGCAAGCTGGACCCTGACGCCTGGATTCTGTCTACAAAGGTTTGGGTTGATAATGAGTCATGATGGACCGTTTTGTTTGTTTAGCTGGCAGAGAAAAACGAGCCTCTCTGCTCCGTTTGAGTGCGTCTGAAAGTTGTCTTTTTTAGTGCTGCACAGCTGTAATTTGAAGCTGATATAAAGATGATATCTGGTTTTGTTGATCTAAAAGATGCTGCAGAGTCATCTATTCTCCACATCTGCAGGCAGAACGTCTTTGTGCGACAAACTGAGAGGAAACAATGCAGACTATTAGCTCAGTTTGTTGCAGAGTAAAACTATTTTAACGTCGTTTTTCTGCATGATCATTACACACGGCTGCAGCTTTTAATGGCGTCCAGATGAGCAGGAGAATTAAAAGGGCCAATAAAAGAAAGCAGGACCATGTTGGGGATGTTTAATTCTCGCTCGTGTTGCAACACAACCTTCAATGTGTTCTCAGTTGGGGTTTTATGGGACCAGACCAACATGAAGTGTTGCAGAAATGAGAGGTGGAAGTCTAATTATGCATGGTTTCTCCAACAATCCGCCGCAACAAATTGCGCATTTTTTAATCTCTGTTTCAATCCAGCTGTTCTGAGGAAACGATGGAGGATGGGAAGAGTTTGATACAGCTGCAAACCAAAACCGAGCCCACCAATCACTGAAGCAGCCAGGATGGACATGGTGACTCTGTCCCGTCTGCAGCTCCTCCAATCTGTTGCCATGGCAACTATTGGTCATGAACGCCACACATTTGGTCTTTTTTTTTTTTTTTTTCATAAAAAGGAGTGAAGGAGAACCTTAATGTACCCCTCCTATTGTAAAACATGGTGGTGGCAGCATCATGATGTTTGGATCAGGGCCGAAACAATCGGATTCATTAGTGAATTTATTGAAATGATCATAAACAAGCTTAGTAATCGATTAATTGTTAATTGGAGTATACAGACTGAAACAAATGCTATTTGTGTTTCTACATTTTGGCCTATTTACTGCTCTATCTGGATTTTTCCGTAAACGTTTTACATTAAAGAAATTGGAACTAAATAGACTTTGTCTGTAAACGTTCTTCTTAAAACTCCTCAAGTAGCATTTTAGCTTCACTTTTTTCAAAATCTGTTAAATCCCCTATTAAGCACCTTTTGCTGTCTGTCTGATTATTTATCAAAAAAAAGATCAACAAATCCTAAATACACTGTATTGATGAATTGAGCAGAAGAAATTGATATATTTTCATCATTTTTTTTTTTAGTAACAAATGCAAGCTAAAGGAATCTTTTGATTTAGGCATTTTTTCTTATTTAAATAAGGAACTGAGTTTTGTTTCTAAATGCATGATTAAAATCAACAAGTTTACTTGTAATTCCTTTTTAAATTCATTTTTCTAAAATCTAGAAATGATCTTTGGAGCTGCATCTAAATGCATTTCTAATAGTCTAAAATAAGCCTAAGTGGTTAAATTTGCCGTTTTTCCAACTAGAATAATGGATTACTAAGGTCATCTTTAGCTGCAGCTCTAGTTTGGAAGTTTCTCTTCAGCAGATGAGCTGATCAGAGCTGATTGGAAACACAGATGGAGCTAAATATTGACTCCTTCCAGCAGGACGACAGCCTGAGATCTAGAGCTACTATGGTAGCCTTAGTGTGGGTTTATGTCTGGTTGATAAAGGAACCTTCAGCCTCTTTGCTGTGATGATCTCACCGGGTTCTGGTAAAACGTGTGTCGACACGGTGGAGATCGTACCAAGATGCAGATTCTGATGAAACATTCTTGAATAATGGAGTTTGAGGGCGAGTTGCAGCTGGTCTCCGGCATTTTGTTCCTGATTTTTCTGCGTTTAATTGATGGGAAAACTTTGATGGAAAGTTGTTCTTTTGCACTTCATCATTAAACTAATATTGATCTGGTTTTAAAAAATGACCCTCTAGTTGGATTAGGTTTAATTCTCCAAGAGTTTGACCTAATTCACATTTTTCTGCTGATTCACTTCAGAGTTGGATGATACGACTTAAAAATCTTTTTTTAAATCCATATTACATCAGATTTGAATTGTTTTGGGGTTTTTATTTATTTCCAAAAAGATTACAAATAACCCTTTTCCAAAAGTGTTATTTATTTCAATAATCCCTTCTGTTAATAAGACCACGATACTGCAAGAATATAATCATATTGACAAATAAAGTTGCAATTTCACCAGGGCAAAATTCTAAATATTAAAGATCTTGTGTTGCCATTTTTGTTCTAATTAATAATAGTTGTTTGTAAAACTGATAACTTCACAAAATGCTCAACATTCCCAATTTTTAGCTTTGTTTTGAGTTCTCATGAAATTACTACTTTATTCTCTGAATATTACAACTTTATTCTTGTAAAAAAATAAATCTTAGCTTGATCCTGCTTCAAGAACAAACAAATCAATTCAATTTCTTGTTTCTACAACCTGAAAGTTTGTTAGCAGAAATTAGGATTAAGCTTTTGTTTCAGAAACGATTTTGTATACTTTCACCGCAAAAACACAAAGTCTTACTTTTGTCTATTTTCTGGTGCAAATATCTTGGCTTTGTTTTATTTCAAGTGTACTAACTCACAACCAACTTTTCAGCAAAGATGCAGCGGCTCGATTTGAGTCAGTAATTCCTTAAAGTTGATGAAAATGTGCCATTTCTGCTGGCAGATTATTTCATTTATTCCGAGATATTTTCCTGTCTTATAAATGAAATAATCTGCCAATAAAACAAGAACTTTTCCATCAACAACTTGACTCAATCTGCTATATCTTTGCTGAAAGTTACTTGTCAGTTAGTTTTGCCTTATTTTACGTCTACCAAGATATTTGCATCAGAAACTAGACAAAATAACTTGGTAATATTTGTGTTTTTGAGGTCTTGGAGTTAAATGCATAAATCAGATGATGCATAACCAGGTGATCTGATTGAAGTGGATGTTTTGTTGCTCTCTGCAGGTTGTGGAGCCTCTTCCATCCTCTCTGTCTGGTGGAAATCTGAGTGTTTTAAAGAAGCGTTGGGAGCAGCGGCAGCAGCAGCAGCCGTTCACGTCCCGGAGCCCCAGCAGCTCATCGCCGCTCGCCAAACCCGCGTCCCATTTCCAGACCCAAACGAAGGTCCTGAGAGCTGCAGGATCCTCTCTGGAGGTTCACCCCGAGCACAGAACCGAGCCGTTAACTGAGGAGGCCCAAGACCCGATGGAGATGGAGGCGAAGCCCGGCAGAGACCTGGAGGCGGAGGAGGAAGCCGCAGCAGCCGAGACGCCCGACATCGAGAAGCCCAGCGTTCCCATCAACAGTCTGAAGATGATGTTTGAGAGAGGAGACACCCCAGACAAGGCGAGTCGCTTTCCCTCTGAAAGGAATCTGAGTGCGCAGTGAGGCCGACGTGAGCGGGTATATCCAACCGGTGACCCATTATGGTCAAAACATTTTAATGTCAGTATTTTCTACAAAATTATTCTTAGATAATCAGATTTTAATCTGGTCCATTTATATTTACACTTGTATTAGTGGCGTGCAACTATACAACAGTATGCGTTTGAAAAGCAGAAGTAGAGCCTGCTGCACAACCAACAAGAATGCAGCAAGTGGTTTCTGGAAAGTAAGTCAACAACATGCTCGTCTTTTCCAGCAGCCATTGTACAGACCAGCTGACCACACGTGCTGGATGTGTGAGATGGCATTCAGAAGGTTTTTGAAACCTTCAACATAAAAACCATTAACTCTTTGCTAAAAACCTCAGTCTGTTTGGACTGTTTTTAGAAGCAGTGGAGACCAAAATAGAAGCTCAAGAAAAAAATGTGGTTAAGCAAACGAATGTTTGTTTTTTAATTTCAGGTAGTATTTCAACTTTTCTCGAGCAACTATGTAACATATAAAATACTTTAGTTTTACGTTTGAATTTAAGAGAGAGACCCATTTAAAACGGTTCAGGTCCCACACGCTTTAAAAACAAATGTTGCACGACTGATTCAACCACAAAACAGATCGAAACTTTCTTCCTGTCAGAGCAACATCTTGCAGATGATGTAATGCTTCATCCGGCTTTCAAACCGGATGTACAAGAGTCGACAGGAAGCGATTGAAAAAAGTGAGTCGAGAGGCTAACGCTTCATGTTTGCCTGAAGCTACTCTTTCCGGTGCGTTCATGCTTCTGGTCACATGGTGCAGCCCTCAGCTGACAGCCAGCATCTCAGGCCGACTCCTGCTTCACGCTCCCTCAGGCCGCTGATTGTTGATTGTTGAGCATAAAAAAGGAGGAATTTACCATCCGGTCATGCGTTTTCTTTAAGGCATTGCAAAATGTCATTGCATTAGATGTGAAAACGTGGTGCAATGCTGGTGGTTTGTCTAACTTCTGCAGCCGGTCGGCAGTCGCTCTAATAAAGTCTTGATTAACTAATCAGATAAATTATGCATGATCTTTAATTTATATGCTAATTCTTTCCAGGACGTTTTCCTTTGGCTAAATTGTCTTCTAGGTGTATTATAGCTGCAGGTTACACGGTTTTTTGAACTGGAGAGTCTGCAAAGTTAGTTAATGTTCAATTTATTGCTAACCCAACTTGGTTTGAGATATTTGTGTTTTTCCCCTGTAAAGCTTAATTTGTTGAAACCTTTTCTTTCACCTGTCAGTTGTGAACATTTCCACTGTAGGGTCCAAAGCCAGGCTGATTCAGTAGATGGCAGAAGGCTTGGAAACAGATTTTTCCTCCCAGGCATCAGCAGAATGTGACTCAAACACAGGGAATTAGGCCAGGTTAGTCTTAATGTCCAGTTGTTTTATAGCAGTTATGGTTTATAAAGGAGGTACTGACCCTCCAGACTGTAGAAACGTGAAACCGGAATGTTTTCTAAATCGTTTTCACTGTTTTCTGTTAGAACCCTAACCCTCGACTCAACACAGTGATTAGTCTGTATATCTTAGGTAGAGTCACTCCAAATCAGTGGTAGGACACTAACGCTAAAGAACTAAACGTAAAACACTAGAAACATTGTACTTGGCTAAAGCGCTAGCATCCACTATGTATTGATAACTCGTGTTGTTTTGTCCTCAAACGGGTTAAACTTATAACTGTGTGTTTCAGGAAGTGATTCTTTGGAACAGACCTTTCACTCGTGATTTCAGTTTTATAGTGTGTATTGCTAACTGTCAATTTTGCAAGCAGCACAATAGTAGATTTTAATCTAGAAACGGAACAGTCTTCACCCTCTTCAAAATAAAAGCATGAATCTAAACCTCTTGAATAATTCTTAAGTCAATAAGAAAACCTTTGAGTTAAAAGCAGTCAGGTAAATTGTCACTTTATAATTAGAGCAACAAATAAAACCTCCATCCATCCATCCATTTTCTTTGCACCCTTGTCCCTTAGTGGGGTCGGGAGTTGCTGGTGCCTATCTCCAGCTGACGTTCCGGGCGAGAGGCGGGGTTCGCCCTGGACAGGTCGCCAGTCTGTCGCAGGGCAACACAGAGACATACAGGACAAACAACCAGGCACACCTAGGGACA
>CAEGAF010082547.1:0-15812 GCA_903067075.1 Micropoecilia bifurca | reverse complement strand
TATGCGCCTTATAATGAGGTGCGCCTTATATATGAACAAAGTTTTAAAATAGGCCATTCATTGAAGGTGCGCCTTATAGTGCGGAAAATACGGTAAATTAAAATGAACAGTGAAGGGTTGGCTGAACAGATCAGTGTGTATAGGTAGCTTTCTATCAGAGGTGGATTTCTGTCTGTTTATAAGAGCTACCTGTCCTCAGTTGCTGTTTTCAGAATCAGCTGTGGTTCTGTATTGGAAGTCGCTCAGCAGTTCAGATAGAGTTTGAAACCTTGACTTTACTCTGGTCAGTGAATGCAGCTCTAGTCAGTCCTGAAGTTATGTCCAGCTTCTCTGGCTGACTTATAAATAAAACTCAATTATTATTCCAGTCTATTGTTTTAAGGAAAACTTTGAGTGTTTTATAGCTTTTATTTATTGCTCAGATTTATGCAAAAATCTTCCACAGGCCTGAGTTTCTATATTAAAGATGAAAAAGCACTTATAAAAACGTTACCACTGATTGACGGGTTTATGTTTCATGGTGTGTGACGGATATAAAGCAGCCTGGGTGGTCTGCAGACTTTAATTTAAGTAAAGAGTGTTGGAGGCCTCCTGATGAGGTCACATTTATATTTAACTGTTGGAAACTTGAGTGTTGGATTAATCAAACATTTAAAAACAAACTTTTGAGTTTACTCCAGTAGGAGCACTTGAGAGCAGATGTTTTAATGCAACTTTCAGCTAAAAAACTGTGAACTTGGGATGACGTCAGCCAACTTTTACCAACCTCTCTGTTATATTGGTGATAAAACAAGCCTGTGCACAAAGAAAAGTTTAAATGTTTCCAGATACTGATGTATGGAGATGTCAAGCTGTCATTTAGCTGTGAAGGAAATGAGCGGATGTCTGGAGACTCGTTGATAATGTTCGGTGAATACACTCAGCAGTCGCCTTCTCGGAAGAAACATTTTGTCAACAAATAGTGAGCCCCTGCAGAGAAGTTTTTATTTTATTTTAGATTGTTTTCAGGCTAAATAAATCTGCTTCCAACTTACCTGTGAAGATCTCCAAAAGTATGGGGATAGTGTTCAGAAACTCATCGCCAAGTCGACAACAAAAGGGGTGCAGATAGGAAAGCAAGGTTTTTATAATCAGACAAAAGACTGTGATATCACAATATAGACTTTGGCAGCCAACAATGGCTCCAGGGTGTGTTAAACTCAGAGGGAATTGAAAAGGGAGTTGGCAGCAGCTGTACAGGTGGATGTTGAAGTAATTTGGAGAGGCAGAAACCCACTGGAGACAATGTCTGGGCAGGGAAGGAGTGCAAGAAGAAAGCAGACAATGGCACAGATGCAGAAATGTTTGGTTTGCAGATGTTTGGTCTGATGCAGATGCATCAGGAGAGTTAGTTTTCAGAAATGTACACAGAAGAAGCTGCATTTGATCCTCTTTTTTCACATTTAGAGAAACAAATATTTTTGGTCTAGCTTCTAGTGCAAATATCTTAGTACACTTGAAATAACACAAAACTAACGTTTGTCAAGAACTGGTTTTAAATCAATAATTTCTTAATATTGATGAAAAATACTAGTTCCACTTGTAAATTAGTACTTCATCCGTATTAATGAATTATTGACTTAAAACAACCTCTCAGATCCAGCTGGAAAGTTACTTCTAAGTTAGTTTTGTCTTATTTAGTTTTGTACTAAAATATTTGCAGTTCATCTTTGTGTGTTTTTTGCATGGCAGACTTTACCTAAATCAGCAGCTAAAGTAAAGGATAAATGCATAAATGTCCTCTGAAAAAAACAACAAAGTGGAAGCAGATTTTATCGTCTGTTTAAAGAAATGGCCGCCACGTTCCCTGCCTTGGCGACTGTTGTCAGGTTACCTCACAGCTGAGCTGCATGTGTTTCTCACTCGGCTGCAGTTGGCATGAGGAAGCTTTTTTTTTAAATGCCAGGACCTCGAAGGAGAACCTGAAAGGCTCCACTGGCTGTAATAATAGCTGGGAATAAATCCAGAAGCTATTAGAGGCGACTCCGACCAGCAGATCTCTCTCTCTGCTGCGCTTCGCGTGTGAACGAGACGCTGCTTTCTGTAAGAAACTCTCTCTGCAGCCGAGCTGGTCTCAGGATCAGGGAATAAAACAAAAACCAACAAAACATCTTGTTATGCTGCTGAAAATTAGATTGTATTAATCTGTTTTGCTATAATCGTTAGCAGAGACCCAGATTTATCCTTATGCCCATTTTCGTTCCTGAAACACATTTTATCTCAGAGTGTCAGGTTTTGTTGGTGTAAATTTATCTTAGCATACTGTAGTGACTCAGTGTTTGATTTGTTTGGTGGCATTTTTCTGGTCAGGCTACTGAGAATTTGTTCTCCATATACGTACATCTAGTTTGTGTTTTTGCATTCCTCAGTTTCGCCTGCAGGGGGCTCTGTGGTGCACATGAACTTTCTCTGTCAAGTCACCAGTTTTACCTTCTAGTGAGTTCAGGTGTGTTGTACTCATCCATGAAAAGTGTGAAGTTTGCTTTGCACTACAATCGCGGTAAAAGAAAGTACACCCTACATAAGATTAGATTGGGTTGTGAGGATATGGGTGAGACAGAATATGGAAGAAAAGCTGAACTTCTTTTTGTTTTGATTGGACTTGTTGATTATGTAGCTTGCAGTTTATTTTAATGTTGTTCTGGTTGTTGTGGATTGAAACTGAGTAAAAGAAAATCAACTAGATACCTTTAAAAAACCTTTTCAAAGCTCCAGGAAACATCAAGAACCATTAGTAAAGATTAGAACTGAGATGAAACTATTGGTCGGTGCTGAAACTCTGAAATATGTTGACGTAATGGAAAGGCCCCTTTATAAGCCAAACATGTTATCTTTTATCTTCCTACTTGTTGTCAATTTAAAAATGATCTGAGCATAAATACTGGATGAATTTGTTCTGTTTGGACCAGATGAACCCAAATCAGAGGAGTTCAGAGTTTCAGCTTCCTTTATAGATATTTTTTCTGATTAAAGCTAGTTGTTGCTAATCCATTGTTGTCGTGCCGGTGCTGAAACTATACAAGTTCACAGAGAAGATGTTGCAGAACCGGACCGACCACTTCAGGTAAATTCCTCCGTTTGTGTAATAAGGAAGTCCCCAGCATTACATTGCCTCATCTGAAGCTTTCGCTTTCCTCCTCGGCTCCTTAATGCACTTCCCTGTTTGCGTTGTTGCTACTGGGACGGTTTGACAACCTCACCAGGAGGTTTCAGTTCTCCTCCGACCCGAAATGGACCGGCTCGGAGGGCTTCTCTCAAACCGCCTGCTGTCTTCTGGGAACAAGTTAATTTTTTCCAGTGTTGCTCTTTGTGTTGTTGACACAGCTGGTAAAGTAAACACTCGCGAGCCGAGCAGCCGTGGGGTTTCAGCCAATCTGTGACGGGGGGAGTGGGGTCTCTGATGGGTTTTAGACCCGGCACCGCGTGGATCCGGTTCTGATTAGAGTCGTTATGTGGTGCTGGGCCCGGTGGAGCTGCGGGTTGCTGGCCCGGATTGGAGCCTGCTGCTGGGACAGAGAGGATTACTACCATCCAGTCCAGAGATCGGACACACAGGTTGGATGTTTTCCTTTGATTCTCCAAACTGGATCTTTCACCTACTTAGATTAGCTGGAGCGATGTTTGTTTGGCTAAGAAACTCTTGATGCACCATGAACCAGACACAATGGTACTCAACCATTTTATAGTTGTTTTATTATAAATAAGTAGCTTTTTTTAGAGGGATTTTGATGATTTAATCCAGGAGTGTCCAAACGTCTTGTCAAATCGAATCGGGTGGCGGTTTATCATTTATCGTGAAAGGATTTTTAATACATCGTCTTAATAAGTTGCAATTGTCAATGGTAAATGAAAAGAAATGTTATGAGAGCATCAATAAATATCAGTAAATTCAAAAATATGATTAAATTATTAAATGCAGATTATAAATCACATTTATTTTTTAAGTACATAGAGTCCTAAATTAAACACATTGTAAGTGAAAACATTTTTCAAGAACAATATTTGTGTTTGCAAGCACAGCCATAGAGTTACTTAAAAAATAAGTAATAAACAGCAATACTGCAAATGCAATACAATCCAGTCATATTGCTCGCCTCCAGTCAAATGTACTCACAGGCCAAAACAATAAATGAATAAAATAAAATCAAGCAAATAAAATAGTCAATTTTATTTTATTTTTTGTTGGATTAATTCTAGGTCCAAAACATAAAAAGCATTTTAGACAAATAAAAATAAATGTTTCAAATCTTTTTTGGGGTCTAGATTAAACAAATTTATTCTCAGTATAGGAACTGGATTTTGGTAACTTTTGGATTTGCTTAGCTAGGTTAAAAAAAAATAAAGGCAGATTTGGATGGATGTGGTTCTACTTATTATAAAAACTTGGTTATAAAACAATGTATACTTTGTGTTCTTAACATTTTCCATTGTGAGAAAATTATCAGGACAAATTTGTATTATTGTAGAATTGAAATTGGGTTCCACACAAAAAGGAGTCCAAGGGCCACAAATGGTCCCTGGGCCGCACTTTGGACACCCCTGGTTTAATCTGTTTGTATATTTTTACGCTGATTGCAACATCTAATCTAAATCCCTCTGAATCAGTCTGAACGTTTTTTACCTGTGGTTCTCGGGACACAGTGTCCTGCATGTTTCACATGTTTCGACGCTTCATCACAGCCGATTCTCCACCAGTTTCTCAGAAACTTGTTAACCACCAAACAATGTGAGCCAGGTGCGTCTCAAAGCAGGGAAGCATCTGAAACATCCAGGATGGTGGCTCACAAGGACCAGGTGTTGCAGAAACAACAGCCTCCATGTGTGTAGCAAGGCTTTCTGTTAGCATTAGCTGTTTATAGATCATTGGTCAGCCAGAAATCTGCAAACGGTGCACCCCTGTTTTCAACAGTTGTTTTTTTAGAGATAAGGAAAAGAAAACTGGAAATTCTTGCAATTTGTTGCAAGTTTAGGTCAGAAATGTTAATGCAGACTTTAATCAAACAGGCATTTTACCTGTGACTTCAGCAGGTAAATGTTGCAGGGAGCCGGATTTATATCAGGAAATTGCAGTGCAGTGTTATTAATCCCAGCTCTATCTGGGACCTTTAGCATCTGGGTCAGCTGTGTGATTCTCCTGAATGTCTTATCAGCATGTAAACTGTCCATACATGGCAACTGGAAACAGCAAATATTGGATTGCAAACAGCACTTTGTGATAGATTCTCATGCAAAAAACGATATTTCTGTTGCATGTGGGACATCTGAAGAGCTGGATGTGGTCTCCAGTCCATAAAACGCCCAGGTCTGATCTGAAAACCAGCCACTCTGAGTTTCTTTAGGCTTTTTAATAAGAAAGGCCAAACACAGCAGCCAGCAGAGAAAGTTTGTCAGGGAGGAAAGCTAACAGGAGCATAAAACGTCACCATATTGAATGGATTCTCACAGAAAATGTGGACAGCATTTGAACAAACTACATAAAATATTTTTACATCAGACATTTTGTCTTTTTTTTCCACATGAACAACACAGATGTTGGATTAACTACTTATGAAGTGGTTTAATTAGCAATTTCTACACACAATCCTCATACCAAAAAAAAGGAAAAAAATCCCTGTCAAGCTATGAGCATGTAGTAGTTGAGCATGAAACATAACTACAGACAAGATTACAACCTTTTACACTGAACAAAGGATCTGGCCACGCAAAAATAACAGCAAGCAGAGCAAAAATGTAACTGTGATCGTATTTCTTCCCATGTAGCAAAATTGCCTGAAGGCTGGTGGGAAAAGTACAAAACAGTCTGTAACTATAAAAACTATAAGAGTCATCAGGGGATTTGCTGGGGTTTAAGCAAACTATAAAATCAATTATGTCAACATTTCTCTTTTTTTTTCCTCTTAAACTGAAGTTAGGCTCTCAATCGGTGGTGAACAGACTGACTGACGGTTATATAACACCAGTGTTGGGCTGAAACATCTGTAGTGTATCAAATGGGATACAAGGCGTCATGGTGGAGCAGACTTCAGTGTTTAATCATTCAAAACTGTTGCTTCTTAACACAAACAAAACAAAATTATGAGCCACAATTTATATTAAAAGTCATTCTGAAAGTATTTTTGGCACTTGCTGTATAGACACGTTGCATGTTATTGTTTAATTTCTTGCATGCACACAATGCTGGAGCGCAGAAGGACTATAAATAGTGGAACAACTTTGCCTGGAGATGCAAGTATTATTAATTTAGTTCAGTGCACCAGAGCAAAGGAAAAAAATCACGCAGAAAAACCACTGACGAATAACTCAAAACCACGCACATTCTACTTTATTTCTCACTTTCTGTGTCGCATATTCTTGTTGCCATAGCAACTGACTGACAACATCTCCACTAGCGTATCAGGATTCAATGCCAAAAAACACTCAAACATTTCTCACACAAAGAACAGAACATTCAGTCCGTTACAGATTTATGTTTTCAGGCTTGATGGAATTATTAATGAGTGATTGCTGTGGTAGATTAGCTACCACTAACCACTGCTATTAGCTAAGCTAACACAGCAGTGGTTGATTAGCTAATTTAAGCATCTGATCTACTGATGATCTGTCCGAGATGATGTGTGGGTCGCCTTTTTTTTATTTTGTAACTGAACCGAAGCACACAGAATTCCACAGCACATCTACATGTTAAGATTGTCAAAGTCAAGCTAGCGTAACTGAGCTACTTCCCTCTCATTCGCATTTTTTTTTAATTATGATTTTTTTCCTGACCTTGTTGATAATTTGTCAGCTAAAAGCAATAGTAGTCATACTTTCATCCCATTTACCGTCACTCCAGCGCTGTGAAGCGGCTCAGACGACTAACCTCAGCAGTCTGTGGCTGTGAGGAGCTGTTGGTCTGAGGCGGCAGGACGGGCGGCTTGCCGACGCTCTCTGCCTGAATTATGTTAATTTACAAGCATCAGTCTCAAAATAACAAGACGACCCAGCTAAATGTAATAAAGTCTTATTACTTTAAGAATTGGCAGCCAAATACAGGGCATTGTTCACCCATTACATATTCAATTTGGTGCTGAATCATCAGTGTTTTTGCTTAAGGTGACTTATGCTTTCCCGAATAGGTTAGCATTGGTTTTTGGTTGATACAAAACATCTTCATTACATTTCTTGCTCAAATTCATTCTTAAATGTGGGGTTTTAGTCTGATAAGTTCGGCTTATTTCGAGTTTCTTTCATAATGAGCTGTTTTAAGGCTTCTGTTCCTTTAAATGCTGCTGAATAGTTAGTCAGCAATCAAACAATTGTGTGTTCCAGCAGCCATTGTACAGCATATTGCTGTAGCTTTGCTTGGGTTGTTGGCTCACCAGCCTATACTGATGTTGACTGAAAGTGTTTGAATCAATCCAAAATATTGATAATACTAGTATTGGATCAATCGTAGCATGATGAGATGAATACTTAAAATTTCACATATCCTCTTAAAATTGTATTTTTGTATTATAGGTGCTCAGTCTACCAAGAATAATTATTTTGATTTGCTCACACATAATTGTTAATACTTTATTTAGAAAATGCACAATAGTTCTAATATTTCTTTCGGTTTATCATGCAAATTTGTCATTAAAGTATTTTTTAGACACATATAAACTTCCAATTTTTTAACAAAATTATTCAAAGAAAAAGCAATCTGTTGATATATTGTACTTTAAAAAAATATCAGTATTGGTACAATATCAGCAATACAGGGAGAGAGGCTTGAACTACTAAGTTTTAGGTTTAAATTTAATTCCTGTTGAATTTAAATGGTTGGTATGGTCCCTGCTTTAATAAGTTAATTTCTGTGTTGTTCTCTCCAGCTGTTTGCCTTCTTTTCTCGGTGTAACTCTGCAATTTGTCTGGGAGACTCATCGGCTTTTTTATTGGCAACAGATTTATGTTTTTTGTGGAGCTCTTGAGCTTGGCAGCGGCCCCAGTTTAACCACAGCTCTTCACCAGAGGGGCACTGTGCCTTGCTAAATGGCACCCTGACAGTCAAAAGTAAACTTTCCGAGTCGTTCAGTGTCACCATGATGAGAATAACCTCCTGATGTCACTGCCCTGATTTCCATTTTAACCCTGCCGGAATGGAAATCTGCTGGTTTTGGATCCGCCCTGCTTCCGTACTCGGATGTTTTTCCTTCCTAATTCTCTCACATCTGTGTCGAGGCAGGAGTGTTTCTGCTCCTCAGGGAGCCACAAATCATGTCAGAGCGACAACGCAACGCCATGCTCTGGTATCGATTTCCAGCAGATGCAGTAAGAGCTTCACTTAAATCGCGGCAAAAGGAAAGTTGGACCTTTGGTTCTCCTCTGAGAGATTTTCGGGATATTAGTGTCCATCATGCTTAGCTGAAGCTTTTCTAACATCAGTTTTAAATCTTAAATTTCTCAGTGATCTGTTTTGAAGATAACATTTTTTTTAGTACTGCAGGTATCAATTAATCAATTATTCCAACGATTAATCAAATTATCAGATTTTTTAAATTGCCAAATTCTGCAGATTTTTCATTTAATCACTTAAGCTTATTTTAGACAATGATAAAGACATGCAAAAATAAAAAAACAACTAATTAAAACATTTTATTTCTGAAGATGCAGTGAAATAGCATACCTTTAGTCTACACTTGATCATTTGGAGCAAAGATTGCATTGCTAAAAAAGCTACAAAATAAATTATGTGTTAAGAATTTTTTCTGAACAGATCATTTATTAATTAATAATTGGATGCAAAAGGTATTTAGTAGAAGAACTGACAGAATTTGAGCCAGATGAAGCTAAAAATGCAACTTGTAAAGTTCTGGGTAGAATATATTTACAGACGGGTTTTTAAATCCAAAATTAAAACTATATTTTTTGTGCAGTTTTAGCTTAAAGCTCTGCGTATGTTGATTTGTTCAGCAAATTTGCACTCAGATTAATTGATTTACTAAATTAGTTGACGATTAATTCGAATAATTGATTAATCAGGATTAATCCGACTGTTTTATTCAGGGTTTTCCATGAAAGTTGGAAGTCATGACTCATTTCCAACAACCATTTTCTACAATATCAAACTTTAAATCAATTTTGTAATTTATGAAAAAAGATAAATTCAGATGCTTTTTCTTTAATGCAAGAACCTTTGCAGAAATTTGAGCTTGAATAAGTAGTGGCACAAGGAATAAGTCAAATACTTCCTCATCAGCTTCACGCAGATGTTTGGAGTTGCACATCTGCAGAGTCTCAGTGGGTTGTTTTTGTGCTGAGCTGCAATCATGAAGCATCTGGGTCACACTGACATCTGCTGTGAGGTTCCTGGTTGTATTCTCTGTTTGGGTTTCAGGTGTTTACCGTACGTTTTTGGCCAATCTGTTGAATATGTCAAGTTGTTGCTCTTGGTGTCATCCATCGAGGTCTTAAAGATGCCATATATGGCTTTTTTGAAGGATTCCTTTTTAGTTTTTGTCGCTGTTGGATAAGAACCTCAGATCTCCAGAAGTGTACATTTTCAAGAAATGGAAAATTCATAGCGTTTGGTCGAAGTCCAATACTTTTTGTTTGATTTTGACAGGAAAACAAATCCAGATATGACAATACGCTGGATTGCTCCAGAGTTTAGGGACAACAATAACCCATAAACATTTGAAACCTCTATAATAAGCATTATTAGATATGAATGAAAAGGCACAGTGGGAACTGTCTTGTTGGGAATCATCCATCCATCCATCCATCCATCTCAATCCAATCCAAATCACATCACATCAAATCAAATCAAATCAAATCAAATCAAATCAAATCAAATCAAATCAAATCAAATCAAAGATCAGATCAGATCAGATCAGATCAGATCAGATCAGAGGCCCAGTCTTCCCTCCCCAGCCACGTCTTCCAGCTCCTCCAGGAACCCCAAGGCGTCTCAGTAGAGAGACATCGTCCCTCCAGGTGTCCTGGTCTCCCCTCCTCACCAAGGAGGCTCCATCCTGACCAGATGCCTCAACTGGCTCCTCTGGACGTGGAGGAGCAGCAGCTCGACTCCGAGTCCCTCCTGATGACCGAGCTTCTCTAAAGCCCAGCCTCCCTGAGGAGGAAACACATTTCGGCCGCTTGGAGATCTCGTTCTTCGGTCATGACCCAAAGCTCATGACCATAGATGAGGGTGGGAACGTAGATCGACCGGTAAATCGAGAGCTTTGCCTTTTGACTCAGCTTCTCTTCACCACGACGGACAGGGAATCTTTCAAAGTTTTGCAATTCTGATTTTTAGTCTTTCACTTCAAACTCTAGAGGAAAAGACAGTGTAAACAAATATAACTTTTATTGAAAACAATTGTATAACAATTTGTCAGTTTATATTTAAACAAAACAGTTGTGCGTAACATTCTGCGACTTAAATTACCAGAGTTAGATCAGCTTAGCTGCCTGGCTTTTTCTGAGTTAATTAATATCAAAGAACTATTCAAAATACTTGCAGTTGACCATACGGCAGGATGCTTTTAAATAGGAGCAGCAAAATTGTACAATTTAAACACATTTTAAAATGGATTTTTGAGCGTTTTGAATCAATGTAAAATTCCCAGCTTTGGGATTTGCTTTGTTTATTTTTTCTCATATTTATTTTTTATGAAAACTTGGATACATCCCATTGAGAGCTGATGATCTTATTGTGAATAAAATTGCATTAATCTTGCTAGTAAGTAATATCTGATGTTTCTATCATTATTTATTCACTCACTTTAAGGTGTGTGGGTCGACATTTAATTAATTGAAACTGGTAAACACACTAACGCTAACAAACAAACAAAATAAAACTGATGAAAAATGCAGAAAAATTATAACTGTGATCACAAGGTTGTGATGCTGCTTTTCAAAGATAAAGGATAAAAGTAATCTGCATCGAAATCAATGTAAAACACACCTTTTCTCTTCAGAGATTCAGGTTTTGATCTCTTAGATAACCGCATAAGGAACTCGCTTTGCAAACATACTTTTCCAGGATGAATAGTTTATTGCTGGTTTCCTTTTCTTTTTCTACTTGGAGCCGTTTCTGTACGTCACTGAATACCTCCAGGCTTTTCCAGCCATTTGTTTTCTGCTGCTGATTAAAAACAGACTTAAACTGATTTGAGCTGCTAATCAGCTAAATAGCTTTACAGCCATCTAATTCAGTTGATGGATGGCTTTGTTAGTGGGAGCCTAATGGGATGTTTCTCCCTCTGGCCACCAGGGGGCAGTGTTGGATCCTAAATCCACTCAAGCTCCTCTTCTATGAATCTAAAAGAAGCAACATTTTGCAGTGAAAGAGAAAATAACAGAGTGTGAGTCATGTTTTTGCTGTTCCTGTAGGTTTTGTCCCATTAATCCTGATGAAAGAGGTTTTTCTTCTTCTGTTAAATGTCTCTTGGTTTTAAAGTTGGTATTAAGTCGCTTTGTTTCCAACATTTATCCAATTTATATAAATAAGCAGACGCAATCTAAAAACAATAATTAGGCCAATTTAATGGAGTTTTGTCCTGCAGGATGGATGTTTTTGTAGGCTAACATCAGATTTATTTTGTGTGTACACAAACATATTTCAGTGAATGTGTAAATAAGGAGGCGTTTTAGTTCCTTATGCCTCTTTTTTTTTACCGGAGCGTTTCAATAAGAAGGAGCAGTTTATCCTGGCTGACATGTTTAATGTTTGCAGATGGTTGAGCTGCTCTTGTTTCAGTGTAAATATGGGATTTGAGGCTGAAAGCAGGAAAGTTAAACTGTACCTGAGTTTGTTTTCTTTTCCCATACTGTCCCGCTGCCATAGTGAGAGCAGAAACAACACAAGACCATCAATTCCCAGAGGCGTGACATGAGAATGGAGGAGTCAACGGTGCCTTCAGGGACGCCACCGACACCTCAACTTCACAGAACCTAAGCTAGTTTTTTAGCTGTAAAGAGTCGGAAAACATTTACTCACAAAGATCACAGTAGGAATGCTTTGTCTTGACAAAAACCTGAAAAGCAGCTTGAGTTTGTTTTGGTTTACATCATTATTGCGTCATTACTAGAAATCTGCATCTGAAAACATTAGAATGTAAATACTTTGTTAATATAGTTCCATTTTGTCACCTTCCTAAAATAATGACCTAAGCCTCCTTGTGGCTAAAAGATGATTTAGGCACAAAAAAAAGGAAAAAACTTTTGGCAAAAAAAAATTGGCCATTATTTTATGAAAGTTGCTATTTGTTTTTAGTTGTTTTCATTTCTTTAAGATAGTTTTAAAGGATTTTTTATGGGGTTTTGATATAAATATATTTATTTGGAGATGGGGAAAATAATATCAAGTTAAAATCTAGTATTTCATTTTTGATTAATTATTTTGTTTTTTTTATAATTGCTAAATTTTTAGATAATTAAACATAAAAACTGAAAGTGACGGAATTAATTTAGGAAAGTTACAATTTGTTTTTAGTTGTTTTTATTTTTTTTAAGATAGTTTTATAGTTTTGAGGAAATTTTTTATGGGGTTTTGATATAAATACATTTATTTGGAGATGGGGAAAATAATATCAAGTTAAAATCTAGTATTTCATTTTTTATTAATTTTTTTTAAAATTGTTACATTTTTAGATAATTAAACATAAAAACTGAAAGTCACTGAATTATTTTCGGAAAGTTACAATTTGTTTTTAGTTGTTTTTATTTCTTTAAGGTAGTTTTAAAGAATTTTTTAAATGGGGTTTTAATATAAATATATTTATTTGGAGATTGGAAATTAATATCAAGTTAAAATCTAGTATTTCATTTTTGATTACTTATTTTGTTTTCTTTTATAATTGTTACATTTTTAGATAATTAAACATAAAAACTGAAAGTCACGGAATTAATTCAGACAAGCGGAAAACATACAAAAAATATAAAACTTATTGAGATTACATATTAAACATGGCGATTTGAGTCGTTTCTTCGCCGAGTTGTTGTGTTTCCGACGGTCGTGAAGGCCTCATGAGGCAGATGAATATAAAACATTAAGATTATGTATTAAACATGGCGATTTGAGTCGTTTCTCCGCCGAGTTGTCGTGTTTCCGACGGTCGTGAAGGCCTCATGAGGCANATGAGGCAGATAAATATAAAACTTATTGATATTACGTATTAAACATGGCGATTTGAGTCGTTTCTCCGCCGAGTTGTGGTGTTTCCGACGGTCGTGAAGGCCTCACGAGGCGGTGGGCGGAGCTTCCCGCTGATCCTGAACGCCTCAGACGGCACGATGATCCAGCAGAGCTGATTTACCGTCAGTCGGAGCCGAAGCAGCTGCAGCGCTTCGCTTCTTACCAATAAAGACCAGAACCAACTAAAAACAACCCAAACAAAGATGGTTCCTCCGCCGCTGTGACCCGCCGACCCACCGCCGAGCCTCCATGGTCCTTTCCCCGGGGATGCTAACCGAGGCGGGCAGCGTCAAGCCGGCACAGCCGCTCGAGATGTTCGACTCGTCGTGGAAGGTTCGGAGCATTTGGGACGGGGTGAAGCTGGAGGTGGTGGAGGACCGCAGCCCGGTGGTGCTGCACAGCTTCACCCATCTGGACCCGGACCTGCCCCTGGTCGAGGTGAGCAGGAGACTCCGGCCCGTTACAGCAGCTGGTTCTGTTGTGACTGGGAGAGTTTAGTGGGTCCGAGTTGGACTTTTTAGGTTAATTTAAACAAACAACAAACAAAAAAAAAGCATGTGATTTTTTTCCCCCGGCTGCAATTCATGCACTTTTATGTTTTCCCATCATGAGATGTTCTGATTTTCTCTGAGGTTCTGGTGTAACAGGACAGAGGTAAATACTAGCAGATGATAAGTACAGCTGCTCCTACGGGCCTGCAGCTACAGCATGACTTGCTTTTCTGCAGCTCTCGCCCTTGTGGTTCTCTCCTCCTCTGCTCTCCGGCATTCAGTTAAACCACAGCTGAAAAGCCCCCCTGCAGCTGCGTCCCTCAAATGTCACGAAACCTGCAGGTTCTCTTTACATTCACGGGGCCCATATAGGTAAGATCTACTGTTTGAATCTAGTTTTGAAATATTTGTGTTTTAAAGGTGAGCAGTGTAGGGGAAATCCAAGTCAGCTCTGACCTTCTCTCTGCATTCGCCAGGTGTTGTTGTTAAAAATGATCTATAGAAATTTGGATTTCCAACCCAAAATGTTTTTCTTTGCTCTTGAACCTGAAACAAAATATAGCTTCTAAATTTTTATTGTTAGATGCCTGATTAAAAAGTTTCCTTAAGTTTACTTTTGAAATTTTTTGTCGATTTCAGATTGAAGTTAATTGATTGCGGTTCACCATTATGCTACTTTATTAATTCATTGGGCAAAAAAGGGGAAATATAAATATTTGGAAATATATATATTTTTGAAGAATATATGCATAAAATAGATGTATCCGGGGAAAAAATTATATAATCAATCAATAAAATTTTATTTGTATAGCAAATTTCAGCAGCAAGGCATTTCAAAGAGCTTTACATAATTAAAATAAAAATGGCATGTGACAATGAAAAAACTGTTAGAAAGAAATATTTTTTTAAAAAGATAAAAGATAAAAACATTAAAACCCACATTCTCACACCTCAGAGTTTTAGTTAAAACACCATTTAACAAGGATTCTCACACCTCAGAGTTTTAATCTGAAAACTAGAAATAATACAATATTTGAAAAATATATATGTATATAATATGAAATATATATAATATAATTTGAATAAATGTATAGTATAATTTGAAAGTATATGTATATAATGTATATAATCTAATTTGGACAAAAAAAAATCTATTTTAAAAAGATATACATATAGTAATTTGAAAGAAATATAATTTGAAAAAAGTATATAGTTTGAAAATATCTGTATACACAAACATACAAAATTTGAAAAAAGTATACAGTTTTTAAAATTTATTTTGATAATAATGTGTATTTTTTTTTAATTGCTAGAGAGATTTGCTTTATATTATTCTTGAGTTTGGTATTAACCTTTATATTTATGCTGGTGCGGATTTCCAGTCAACAACCGAAGCAAAATGACGATTTGATAACAGGAAACCACAACAGTCCTCAAAGAAAACCACCTGCCTTCTAGATGTTTCTCCCTTTATTTTGGTTACAAACCTGAAGATCACCAGTTGCTTGTTGATTTGCTGGTAACTGGCCGACTGATGTGTCGATCTGTTTTCGCGCCTCCTGTGGCTCCATGTGTTGGTCTGCTGGAGAAAATCCATGCAAGCAGACATAAATCCATCCAGAAAATTCCCAGCTTTAATTACAGGGATCAGCTGCTGTAAAGTGATTAACGATGAACGAAAAGTAAACAGAGTCTGTGTTAATGTTTGTGTTTACAAAATAATCAGCTTGAATTTAATACATGAAAACAGCATGTATAGTGTAGGGCTGTAGTGATACAATATTCTCACAATATGATGCACGATATTCTTTTCATGATACGGTATATATTGCGATATTCAGCAAACGATGCAATTCAATATACATTTGTGATTTTCTGAAAGATTTTAGAGGGACAAAGTGATTTTGGTGACATTTTGTGACTGTTATAAAGTTGGATTGAATTAATTTAACTGAAAACTGATTAAAAGCACCAACTACACAATACCTGCTCTGGTTGGACACAGACTGAAAGTGGACAACTGGACAAAATGAATCAAAGAAATGTTGAGAAAACATGTTTCTTTTAGTTGAAACAGTCCAAACTGTAGCTTCATGCATTAGTAAAGTAAATAAAGTGAACCA
>CAEGAF010082540.1:0-20322 GCA_903067075.1 Micropoecilia bifurca | reverse complement strand
TAAATTTTGGAGAGGACTGGTGGAATAAAGGTCTTAGAAAATTCATACAAGTTCGTTCTGCTCAGCTTTCACTCATACAGTTTAAAGTTTTCTTCAGGGTGAAAATCCCCAAAACTTGTTTGTCACGACTCTTTGCTTCAGTTTCTGACAATTGTGACAAATGTCATTCACCTTCCTGTAATAAAATTTTTGGCAGAACTATTTTGATACAATGTCAAAGATACTTTCATCAAACCCTCCCCATGTTGACATAGTTTTAAATTTAACAAATATCAGAGCTTTTAAACAAGAACTGCTCAGTTATTTTCAATATATAGTTTTATGAATGTACATTTATGAATTTATATGCTGTTTCTAATAAAGCTTAATTATACAGATTTTTTTTGCTTTCTCTTGCAATAATGCACTGAGCTGTTTTTGTGGCATAATTGAATACTGAAAGTCTGATGATTTATAAATAAATGCATATTTATATATAACTATAAATGTTTCTAATATTAAGTTTGTAATTGTTTTTATAGTGTATGTGTCTTTAATTATGTGAATCCCAGAAAGAACAGCCAAGTTAATATTTCTCCTATTTTAGCTTCTCATCATTGGCTCCCTGCTAAATTAACACATAAAGTCTTTAATAATCAGCTTATTAAAGGTTTTTCTGGTTTTCTCTGCTGGAGGACAAACTGAACGCTTTAATATCAACTTTTAACTTTGTTTCTTTATTTAACTCTTTATTGAAGCTGCGATCTGTTTAGCTGTGATTCCTTTGGTTTCGGCTGAGATAACTAATCTACTAAATGTTCTTATTTTCCTGCAAATAACTTTTTACTTTAACTAAAAAATTATTTTTTGTTTTTGCTTTGTAAATTCCTTAGAAATAATGTACTGTGACTTGGCACAATAGAAATAAACTGAGCTGAAAATAATTTATTTTCTTCCCTTCTGTAAAATGCATCCTAAAAGCACATTAAAAATATATAAGTGAAAATAAAAAGCTAAATTTTGGTCTTAAACGGTTCATTTTATGCACATTATGATGGATTTCTAATAAGATTAGAATCCAACAATTCTTCTATTTTGGCTAACTCAGTTTTTCTTAGCAATAAAAATAAATAAAAAGGCAAATAATTTCTTACCTTTCTCGCTTTCTGCAGGTTCTTCTGTCTGTTGTGTCTTTAAAGTGGAAACTGTGTGAATTGGCACCAAATATGTGGTTGTCCTGCTTGGTGTTTTGGTTTTATGCACATCCTTGGTTTTGTTTTGTGTCAATGACGAGTTTGTGGTCATCAGGTGTAACTTTTTACATCTTCAGCAAATGTTTAGTAGAAAGATTTTATTTTATGTACAATTAAAAACAACATAAAGAATCTTTAACTCATTACGTGTCTGATGCTGGTTTTGAACATGGATAAGACGAAACGATGGTTTTCTCTCAACTCTGTTGCTTCCCATTGTGCACAAATGGAGTTAGTCAGTAATTATAAATATCCTGGTTTTATTTTACATAAAAAGAACATAGATTTTTTTTTTACAAACACTGAAAATGAAGACTGGGCTTCATTATTGTAATGGATCCTGTTTGTTTCTCAAATATAGAAATAAATGATCAGGAGCTCCTGGATTATGGAGACGTTTTGTACATGAAAGCTTCGACCAAAAGCCTCCAGTCCTTGAATGTTGTGCATCGTTGTGCTTTAGGTTTGCAGCAGGCGTCTTACATGTCACTGTGAGTCGAACTCAGAAGCTGAATGGAAACAATCAGTTGATGATGGTGATTTATGACACTCTGTGGGGCTCCAACCTACTTCAACTCTTTCCTATAACGACCTGCTACTGTCTGTTCTTTACGCTACAATAATATATATTTATTGCTCGTTGCGCCAGTTTGAACAGAAGAAGAGAAACCAGCTCCCAGTGTAACGACTCCTACAGCTGGAAGCAGCTCCAGTCTGAACTGAAGATGTCGGATCTTTTTTTTCCACCGGTTCTTAAAAACATGCAACATGATTCTATTGATGAGTGTCATTGCTTTAAACTTGTGCTTACACTCACCGGCCACTTTATTAGGTACACCTTGCTGGCTTGGACCCTCTTTTGCCTTCAGAACCACCTTAATCCTTCATGACAGATTCAACAAGGTACCGGAAACATTCCTCAGAGAGTCTGGTCCATATCGACCTGACAGCATCACACAGAATAGTTTCTGTGATGCTTATTAAAAACTCAACAGACACAAAATGAAAGAGCTACTTTCATTAGCGGCATTGAATTGAATTTGAATTAAATCTCCTGTTTGTTGCGCATCTCTGCGCAGTGCAGCAGATTACAGGGCCGGTCCAAGGCTGTATGAGGCCTGGAGACCTGGGCCCCTTTTGTTCCTAAAAACATAAGCACCTCTAACAGATGTGTTGGATGCTGTCTTTTCCTATATTTTTGGAGCCTTTCTTCGCACATCCTCCAAATCTATAAATTATTGATCTGGTCAACCGATCTCTCAATTGATCAAACTTTCGATGAGAAGACTGGGCACAGGAGAGCCTCCTGTCCTGCAGGGACACACCTGGGGGATTCAGCCTGGATTTATTCATGACACCACAATTTCTGCTGTTTGGATCTTGCGGATTCCTGGTTTCTTGACAAATTCGCGATGGATTTGATTGAACTAGCGAACACCCAGACTGCTGGTGTGGACAGACGCAAGTTGGATGTGATTCTTGCTGAGACTTGCAGCCCAGCTGAGGAGTGTAAAACTCACTAACAGAATGAAATCGATTTTGGAGAAGTTGCTAGTTTCAGTTCATTGTAACAACCAAACTAATTTGGATAATTGGGAACTGAGAAAATCAGTTCCCCCTACAAGTGAGATTGAAACTCAAAATCTACCCGACAGGCATGTGCAGAGAGGGGGTTGTGGGTCCTTGAGCACCTGCCTCTTTTGCTCCTTGCCTTCAGCACCAAGTCGCGGTTTAAGCAGAGAGGTAATGAAATACAACAGACACTGACAGGCCTCTGTCTGTCTTTCTCTGAAGAACTACTGAGCGGGAGGAGAGCCAGGTGAGGAGAAACTCAGTATTTCTATATTTCTATCATACAGACATTAGGCTGTTGTGCTATTAGCTATCTGTTAGCTAACAAAGCTAGATAGCTATAAAGCTTCTTCCCGTATCGTTAATGATAGCAGTCATTATTCAGTATCGCCCGTCCAAAAACTGATCATCTCTATAATGGATATATGTCCGATATTCTAATTTCCTTTGCTGCATAAAGTACATTTCATTTATTCTAGCGTTGGGTACATGCATCTTAAAGGAAAATAACACTTAAATAAAAGTCCAACAAGGATATTCATTTAGAATTAAAAATAACTCACCCTGAATTACCATGATAGATATAATGAATGTAATTAAAGGGTCATTAATGACGGGGAAAAAACTCAAACCAGACTTTAAGTTTAGTGTCTGGTTTGCAGAGTATGAAGTTAAATTTATTTCCCGATCATTCAATGAAAAAAACCTACCCTCACTTAAGTAAAATAAAATTGTAATCAAAACTTTTGGAATTGTAATGATTTCTTTTCTTAAACAAAAAAGTTTAGTTTAAAAATTTTTTTAGATTAAAATCCCACATTTTTGTCTCGTGAAATTAAAAAGTTATTTGCCAAACAAACTTTTATTTGCACACATCATAAATCTTTTGTTGTGATTTTGGGCCCTGCTCACGACATCGTGTGAGAATCACAAGCAAAACTTTGAGTCTTAAACAAAAACTTAGAATAGCAAGAAAAGATTTATGACAAGCACAAATAAGTTTGTTTTGCAAAAAAAAATCACTTCATGAGGCAAAAATGTGTGATTTTAATAAGGGAAAGAGATTTCCCTTAGCTTTGATTGTATATGTCACAATTTTGTAATTTATTATTGTTTTATCAAACTCTGAAAGCTGAGTGGCTCTGTTAATATTCTGTCCTATAATGCGGTTAGATCTGCCCTTTTTTTGAGCACCTGCCCCTTTAATGGTCTCTGCATGGCCCGGCTACCCGACCTAAGAGATTCTGTCTCTGAATTAAAATAAAAAAAATAGAAAACATGTAAGCCATGGCAGAAACAAAAAACGGATTAAAAAATTAAGCAAAATTGTTATCAAGGTTCTTGTTGTACTTCTGGAGATGATGATAAAAAGTCTGGTTCTTCATAAGACCAAGAAAATTACAGACAACCATGACCGTCCTCATCCTGCAACTCTCAGGAAAACAGAGTGTCTTCAGTCAGAGGCTTCTTCAGATTCGCTGTAATACAGACTGCTGCAGGAGGTCTTTCCCTCCAACAGCCTCTACTCTTTACAGTAACTTTCTGAAGAATCTGAAATGATATCAGGTATATTAGCAGCATTTAATTTCCCTGTGGGATCAACTAAGTACTTTTATGTGAATGTATGTCAGGCAACTGCATCAAACGATTTGCGTTAAATCTCATTTTTCTGCTTACAAGAAAGTTTGTGCTTCCGGCAGCAACAGTGCCACCTGGTGGCAGCCAGCAGGCACTGACACTGAACCAGAGGCGACTTAATGTGTTTTATGGACGTTTTCTGTTTCATTTACTTTTATTAAGAGTGTACATCCTCCTCAAACACACCAATGAAACTCCAAAAAGGCAAAATGTGAAGAAAACAGATTGAAGATGAAGATCCTAAAGAATTACAAAACACTTTAATCTCGGCTGCAACTATAGAAATAAACGACGGAGCAGACCGAAATAATTAAGCAATTAATTGTACACAATTGTACACGATTTTTCTGTTAAATAATTTTAACAAATTACATGACATTCGACAAGATTCATGACTTGGCAACCTGGCATTTGGTTTGTACTATGACTGTTAAAAACTGGTTAACAACCTGATGTTTTGTCTTGTTTTGTAATACAAAATAAACCTTCTAAATAGAAGTATTTCCATGACTTTTACATAGATAAAATTCTTCTTTAACTTTTGGGATGAATGAGTCATGAAGGAAAGACATTAATAAAACCGGCCATATGACCACAGTTGGAGTCCTCTACAGTTGGAGCCTGTTAAAATCTGTATTATACAAAATATAACGTTTGTATAATATTTTATACAAACGTTCAGCAACGCAAACTTTCTCTATAAAGAAAAAAACCCTGAGATTTTGTTAAACATATTAATCATCATAAAGGTGTAAAACACACCGAATGCAAAGTTACCTTTGTTGTAACAACCGTTAAGGATATATGCTTTTATTTTGGTGTCTCATGTGTTACGGTAGCTATGGTAACGGAACGGCGGTCCAACGGAATAAAAAAGTTAGCAAAGCACAAAAGAAATGCAAAAAGAAACCCAGTTTGACCTTCAGTCGGTAAGGGAACAATGTGAGTAAGTTGAACTCGTGTAATGAGCTGCGCACAACAAAACAGCAGATGGTGAAAACTGTCACTTTTTTCCTGTCTAGCTCTGACGTTTGATGAATGATACGGATGACTTTTAATAAATCACAATTTCACCTTCAGTTATGGCCTTTTCCAAATCGGCTGGATGCCACACAAAACACAATTACAGCAAAAACGTTTTGTCCACAGTGAGGCAACGTTTTGGAAAGGTCGGTTTCGAATATTCGAATTTGACCGATCTGGATATTGGCTTGCTAGCTGGGTCGTAGCTTTTTTTTTTTTTTTTTTTCACCAAACAAAACTGATCTGTGACGGCTGATGACGCAATTCTCCGCCTCTCATCTGCAGCGATTGTGATGTCATAGTTGAGATTCTTAGTGAATGGTTTTACTTTCTCCAGATATTCCAGACATCACAGGAATGAGGCTTTGTGCAGATTTCAAGTTTGACCTTTGAAGTTTTCAGGAAATACCAGCAAGACACCCAAGCTAACAGAATAATAATAATAGTTATTATTATATTATTCTTGTTTATAAAGCGCTTTTAAACCAACTGGTGCGAGATCTCCAAAGTATTTTCAGAAGCTTCTGTTTTTTTCTTCCAACAGTATGGGACAAGCATGTGGCAAGAACAAGTACAAGAGGGTAAAGAAGAAGAAGAAAGTGGACTTTATGGAGGAGTACGTTAAGCGGCAGTTTCGCGGACATGACCCCCCTGAAAATAATTATGGGACATTAGTAGAACTTAACATGAGATCAATTCGACAGAAAGGGGAGGTTGATGATAAGGTTTTAGGTAAAGAATCTCGGAGTACCAGTGCGGTGTACTTTTTAAAGGACTTCCTTATAAAACATGACCTGGACTTTCAGGTGGAGCCGATTGTAGGTCCGTGTACTCAAAGGGAGATTGAAAGAATAAAAACCCGCAGAGTTAAACTGGAGATGGGGGAACGAAAAGATTCTGTAAAAGAACCTGTAACAGAAGAACAGACGGACGAAGAGAAGAAAGCTTTGGAAAAAACACCATCTGTTAAAAGTGAAACTTGTTCTCTCCAAAAGCTCCTAGTAGATGTGCAAGCATCACTTGACGCAGACGAGAAATCCTGGATGGAATTTGAACAGCAAATGTACAAGACAATGGACGAAATGACCAAGGAGCTAACTAAGAATTCTGATCAGTTGAAAATGATTAATCGGATCTTTAAACCCCCAGAGGACACTAAAAAAGATTCTGATAGGAAAACATCTGAGACTAAAACACCAGAATTCCCTCCCCGAAAGCTCTCTGTGGGGAGGGTAAAAATGTACTGCTTGTCACCCACTTTATTGCAACTTACTCGAAGAATGGATGAAGTGGACTGGGTGCGAAAGGAGGCAGCCATGAGGTTTAAAAGGCGGAATGAGTTCATTGATACAACAGACGAATTCCTGGGGATAGAAGAAGAATGTTTCTACTCCAGAGAACACGAGGAACGTAAGGCTCTTCGAGAAAGGCTTGAGATGGAAAGAGACGCATTAGAACGAGTAAAGATACAGAGATTAGCTCACAGACAATCAACGCCTGACATCATGGTACCAGAGGGGTTGAGGAAATCGCAGTCTTTCGAGAACATTGCAGCAAAAGTTGGAGAGGGCCTGATGAAAGTTGGCGAATGATTTGACAAATAACCTTGACAACCAGAGACACATGCAAAGACAAAACCATCAGATAGGGAGCCTTAAAACGGCGGCGGTGTTGGAGAAGCTTGGAGACGACAGGGATGTAGGAGTGAAGGAGCAAGGAGTCTGCGGGGCTGTGGCGCTAGGAGTCTGCGCCACAGCCCCGCAGACTCCTCACTCCTTCCAAAGCTGGGTTAGGAGCCTGGGGGCCTGTGGACACCGAAGTGACTGAAGCCTGGGGGGCTGTGGGCACCGAGGAGCTTAGAGCCTTAGGGGCTGTAAGCTCTGAGGTGCTCGGAGCCTGGGGGGGCTGTGGGCACCGAGGGGCTTGGAGCCTTAAGGGCTGTAAGCCCCTCGGTGCTCGGAGCCTGGGGGGCTGCGAGCACAAAAGTGCTCGGAGCCTGGGGGGCTTTGGTCACCGAGGTGCTCAGAGCTTGTGGGGCGGTGGCAACCAGAAGCAAGGAGCCAGCGGGACCTTTGAAACCAGACACTAGGAGCCAGCAGGGCGGTGGCAACCAGAAGCTAGGAGCCAGCGGGACCTTTGAAACCAGACACTAGGAGCCAGCAGGGCCGAGACAACCAGAAGTTAGGAGCCTGTGGGACCTTTGAAACCAGAAGCTAGGAGCCAGCAGGGCCGAGACAACCAGAAGTTAGGAGCCTGTGGGACCTTTGAAACCAGAAGCTAGGAGCCAGCAGGGCCGAGACAACCAGAAGTTAGGAGCCTGTGGGACCTTTGAAACCAGAAGCTAGGAGCCAGCAGGGCCGAGACAACCAGAAGTTAGGAGCCTGTGGGACCTTTGAAACCAGAAGCTAGGAGCCAGCAGGGCCGAGACAACCAGAAGTTAGGAGCCTGTGGGACCTTTGAAACCAGAAGCTAGGAGCCAGCAGGGCCGAGACAACCAGAAGTTAGGAGCCTGTGGGACCTTTGAAACCAGAAGCTAGGAGCCTGTGGGACCTTTGAAACCAGAAGCTAGGAGCCTGTGGGACCTTTGAAACCAGACACTAGGGGCCCGCGGGGCCGTGGCAACCAAAGCTAGGAGCCTGTGGGACCTTTGAAATTAGAGTCTAGGAGCCCGCGGGGCCGTGGCAACCAGAAGCTACTAGCTTGCGGGGCTGATTCAACCAGACACTAGGAGGCCGCAGGGCCTTGGCAACCAGAAGCTAGGAGCCTGTGGGACCTTTGAAACCAGAAGCTAGGAGCCTGTGGGACCTTTGAAACCAGACACTAGGGGCCCGCGGGGCCGTGGCAACCAAAGCTAGGAGCCTGTGGGACCTTTGAAATTAGAGTCTAGGAGCCCGCGGGGCCGTGGCAACCAGAAGCTACTAGCTTGCGGGGCTGATTCAACCAGACACTAGGAGGCCGCAGGGCCTTGGCAACCAGAAGCTAGGAGCCTGTGGGACCTTTGAAACCAGAAGCTAGGAGCCTGTGGGACCTTTGAAACAAGAGTCTAGGATCCCGCGGGGCCGTGGCAACCAGAAGTTACTAGCTTGCGGGGCTGAGTCAACCAGAGACAAGGAGCCCGCGGGGCCGTGGCAATCATAAGCTACTACCTTGCGGGGCTGTGGCAACCAAAGACTAGGACCCCGCGGGGCCGTGGCAACCAGAAGCTATGAGCCTGTAGGACCTTTGAAACCAGAGTCTAGGAGCCCGCGGGGCCGAGGCAACCAGAAGCTACTAGCTCGCGGGGCTGAGTCAACCAGAGACAAGGAGCCCGCGGGGCCGTGGCAATCAGAAGCTACTACCTTGCGGGGCTGTGGCAACCAAAGACTAGGAGCCCGCAGGGCCGTGGCAACCAGAAGCTACTAGCTCGTGGGGCTGATTCAACCAGACACTAGGAGCCTGCGGGGCCGAGGCAACCAGAAGCTTGGAGCCTGTGGGACCTTTGAAACCAGACACTAGGAGCCCGCGGGGCCGTGGCAACCAGAAGCTAGGAGCCTGTGGGACCTTTGAAACCAGAAGCTAGAAACCCGCGGGGCCGTGGCAACCAGAAGCTAGGAGCCTGTGGGACCTTTGAAACCAGAGTCTAGGAGCCCGCGGGGCCATGGCAACCAGAAGCTACTAGCTCGCGGGGCTGATTAAGCTACTAGCTCGCGGGGCTGATTCAACCAAAGACTAGGATCCCGCGGGGCCGTGGCAACCAGAAGCTACTACCTTGCGGGGCTGTGGCAACCAGAGACTAGGAGCCCGCGGGGCCGTGGCAACCAGAAGCTACTAGCTTGCGGGGCTGATTCAACCAGACACTAGGAGCCCGTGGGGCCGTGGCAACCAGAAGCTACTAGCTCGCGGGGCTGATTAAGCTACTAGCTCGCTGGGCTGATTCAACCAAAGACTAGGAGCCCGCGGGGCCGAGGCAACCAGAAGCTACTAGCTCGCTGGACTGATTCAACCAGAGACTAGGAGCCCGTGGGGCCGTGGAAACCAGAAGCTACTAGCTCGCTGGACTGATTCAACCAAACACTAGGAGCCTGCAGGGCCGTGGCAACCAGAAGCTACTAGCTCACGGGGCTGATTCAACCAGAGACTAGGCGCCCATGGGGCCATGACAACTAAGAGGCTAGTAGACCGCGGGGTCGATTCAACCGAAGCTAGGAGCCCGCGGGGCCGTGGCAACCAGAAGCTAGGTGCCCACTTGGCTGCAACGACTGAGGAGCTTAGAGCCTGCTGGTTTCTAAGCTTAAATATTGATTGAGGCCTGATAGCTAGTTTCTAGTTCAGTGGTTCTTAACCTTTTTTGAGGTACCGAACCCCCCAGTTGCATATGCGCATTCACCGAACCCTTATTATTCCAAACCCTCCTCTCGCACCCCAGACACACAAAATACTTTGCGGTATTCTGATTTAGTAATGTAATCATATTAGTTGTGTTACCACCCCCCCGCCACTGGAGGCAGTACCAACCCCGAAAAGATGCGACTAAGGAGCAGATTTACACCAAAAGCTACAGAATTTGGTAAAAACTGTGAGCTTTGTTGAAGTAATTAAAGACACAAGTTCAAATCCCTGCTGAGAGTGAAGCTCCTTCAATCAGGCTCCTCCACAGCACTGATTGGCTAAGCAATGTACCGTGATCCTCTGATTGGCTAAGCAATGTAACCTGATCCTCTGCAGCAAGTGATGGCAAAGCTGGGCGTCATCACGACTTTATGTTACCTTGGTAATTTTTGGTCGAATTTACACAAGTGAGTCTTTACCTCAGAGGCTCCGCCGAACCCCTGTGACCGACTCACCGAACCCCTGGGGTTCATAGAACCCAGGTTAAGAACCACTGATCTAGTTGTAATAAAAGAATTAAAAGAAAAATCCAATGCTCTTCTTCTGTGTTACCCAAAGTGGTACCTCTTATAAAACTGTAAAAAAAGTCTTAATTTTCTGTTTACTTTTACTGCATTAAATGTTCTCAACAGCTTCAGACCTATCCACGGCTTTAGAGTGTTTTTCTTTCATGACTGTCTTTCATTCCTTTTTGGAATAAAATCAACGCATTTTTAGAACAATTTGTAGAACATTTGTAACAATTTGTAGAACATTATTAAAACAAAATGCCAACAACAATAATGGACAAGTAATGGACAATGTCAACATCCATTATGTGTGTGTGGGTGTGTGTGTGTGTGGGCATGCAGGGTGGTGTGAAAGAGGTTTTGTATGTCATTCAACACATTTTTTCTTCTGGTTTTCTCATCCAGGATGTCAGACACACACACAGACACACACACAGACACACACACAGACACACACACAGACATGCACACACACATATTTGTGAGATAAAAAATAAAGATAATATTTATATGTAAGAGTTCTTGCTGTGTAAAATATTATTACTCAGGGGTGAGACTTAGGACTCAGTGTGTTTGGTTCACAAAATATGCTTACCTGACAGTGACAGTTGGTAAGAAACAAAGATTCCCATTAAATTCCATAGGAAATGAATGCGGGTCATGTTGGACCCACTCAAAGAAGAATGGGGTAGTGATATAAAACATGCTATATCTTAAAATGTATTAAAGGTAAATAAAAAAATTTAATTGCATGATATCAGTAACATGTTTCTTGAGGAATCCCTGGAATATTAAGTGATGAAAACTTTTCATTACAAAGATATTGCAAAAAGAAAACCTCACCGGATTCCCAAAGACCCACTTACGCATCAGAGGGTTAAAAGCAAGAATAAAGTGTGTCATTCTCATAATTTTATGGTGAATTATTGTTATCATCAGCAGTCAAAAGGTTAACTTTTCACATAAAAACACTGCATCGCTCTTAGCCAATCAGCTGCTGCCAAATGACGCAATGTCCCGCCCACCACGTCAGACCAGCGCAGACCTTCCTGTTTTTCTTCCATTGCTATTTCACTGCTGTTCACGCTAACTGAACGAAGAAGACGGAAAATCACAGAAAATGGTACAAAAACGATTTAAAATCAATACTTAGCAAACTTTGTTAACGCTAAACACGATTTTATGCCCTTTTAGTGGAAGAACGATGCGCTAAGTTCACAAATATGAACTAGTTCGGTTCTGTGTACCGAATGGAGGCGGCGCCATTTTGTTCTGCTGCGCTTTGCTCTTGTGAGATCGGTGAGCAATTTTGTCTCTTCGTGATTTATTTCCACTTTTGTAAGTTTGTTGTAATATTTTTCCAACATTCATTGAAGAAATCCTTTACACTATTTTGTTGAAAACTATATGTTATGTTATGTTAAGGTTTTGTTGTAAATGTCTTATCGGATTAATTCAATAAAAAAATTGATTTTGACATCGAAACAGTTTTATTTTGAAGTGAAACCTGATCTGTATTATCAGGACGGTGTAACCAGGAAAGATGATGATTTTGAGACAAAATAATCTGAGTCTTATTTATTTCACATCTTCTGTGTTTAGCCAAACCTTCTAATCCAAATTATTTATGTTCTTGTGTCATGTTTTCGATCATGGATCCAAAACATGGATCAAGCTACTTAATGGATCTCAACATGTATGACACATGTTGAGATCCATTAAGTAGCTTGAGTGTTACAAGTGGCATTTATCATCTGGTTCCACAGTTTACAGTGAAGCGGTCATTAGTGGGGTTTTTGACCAACAGATCTTCACTTCTGTCTTTCTGTGACTCTTTTAGTCTCTGGTCTCTGTTGAAACCTGCTGATGACGCTTGAACCTCAGAGGCCTCTTGGGTCTGACAGCTTCCAGTTGAAAGCTTCACAACACCAAGGTACCGTTGACCAGTTGTTGGGTTCGTCTTGGACTGGTATTTCAGTCCAATAACCTGTTCAATTGTAATTTTACTTATAAATTTATGTAGATAATTCTTTTTTTAAAAAGAGTAAATGTAAAGGAATGAAACAGCAGTTGGTCACCAATAAATGTAGCAACAGGACAGAAACTAAAGTGGACATAACAATAAACCAAGAGAGGATAATACCAATCAAATTAAACTAAATGGAAATGAATGAAGAACAAAATGTAAGAATTAACTAAGAAACTAAAGTAAATACAGAGGAATAAACTGGTATGGCAAGACCTTTCGAGCAATAATTAATACAGAGGATAGTATGGCAAGAATAAAAACTATTTCCAGATAAAAGGTAAAAATAATATTGTTGAAGTGCCATGGGTGTGTTGAGACCATATCTAATACTGAGAATAAATATATCTTATAAACCATAACAGTAAAGAACTGATCACTTATGTTTTTAATTAGATTTGCTATATTTATTTCTTCAATATTATTTTTCATGTCAGTGTTAATGTCATGAGGCTGACGACTCCATGACACTTTCAATTTGACTCATTAGGATTTGATTAATTACCAGATTTGTTCTTTGTAATTTCTGTCCAGTAAAACTATTAATCTATAATCAATAGTCAGGTCTATTTGAAGATACAATCCATATTTCTGTCTCATATTTGTGTGGCATTAAAAGGATCTGGAATTTTAGTTTTTCCCCTGAAAGCTCTGGTTTGCACATTAAATGCCATGTGGGTGAAGTTTTATGAATGATGCTCTGATGTCCCATTATCCTGAAGGCAGCACAGAGCTGCACCACCAGAAACCCACAGAAACACTGAAGAGAAGAAGATCTATGATTACTGTAGTTACAGTTCTATCCATGTTTTAATGTTCCAGAGCTCAGTCAGTTTACAAATAGTTCAAAGTTTAAACTGGCATGTTGAACATCTTTTATCTGGTCTTTTATTTAACAACTAGAAAATGGAAAAGAATAAGAATATTTTTCCACTCTGATTGGCTGCTGTTAGGCCTACAAATTTTAAATTAAATGTTCATTGCATTTTTCATAGACGCCTGTGAAAATTAATTTCTATTCCCATGACTTTTTTGTTCTCTGGGAAATTATTTTTGATGATAAATACAGAAACAAGCATAAAAATCAAAACATCTACAATAGTGATAGTAAAATTAATGATAAAATAATAGTCAGTGCAAAGTAGCCTGCAAATTCTTTGGTGGGGGGCGATGAGGGACCTGGATGAAGGCTGATCTACATGACGTCGTCGTATGCAGCTGAAGCTCTGTTGCTGTAGGACGTGGTGGTTCCTTCAGAGCTGCTGGATCTGGGTCTGTTGAAGCAGCAGAGCAGAACTCCAGCCAGGATCATCAGCTCACCAGCTGCCCAGCCGAAATAGATGCACATTCCAATCTTTTGCTGTGTGTAATAGTGTGTCACACCATATGCCACCCAGCTGACTGGGATGATCACCAGCAGGCTGGCCAGCATCAGGCCCACTGCAGCCACCAGGATGGTTTTAGGTTTGGAGTCTTGGTTCTGAACACATGTGGTGAAGTCGGCATCAAAGATCAGGATGAGGAGGCTGAGACCACAGAGGATGCAGCTGATGATAGTCATGACCCTGAAGGCCTGAAGTTCAGGGGGTGGATTGAAGTGTGGTGTTTCACACTGCAGCTTTCCGGTGCTCAGCTTCAGACACGACATCCAAAGACCATCTTGAAGTTCCTATTCACCCACAGACACAAGAAAAGATACGCTGTATGAATTCATTAAATAGAAAAAACTAATTTGTATTTCCTGTCATAGTATTAAATTTTTTTCTTTAATATTTTTAATTCTCTTTCAAATGAATTTATTTTATAACTGGTGAATGACCTGTACATGTATGGGACTTTATCTAGTCCAAAAGACTCCACAGCACTTCACACTACATTCAGTGGTGAATAATGTCAGGAATTAGTTTATGAAGTTAATTAATTTCAATATCTGGGTGAAATGGAGTTAGACCTTTGCTTGTATTTTAAACCACCACCTCTGTGAGTTGTTTTGTATGTATAAAGGAGGAACCCCTAGTGTTCAGTGAAGTAGTGGCATCATGTCCTGTGGAAACTGGTGCAGTGCACACAATGTTTGTTATCACGAGGAAAGAACATTTTATGGAAACACTGACGCAGAATCCAAAGACGGGAAGTTGAAACTTGGCTTCAAATGGATTTTTCCTATGAATGATGAAACCAAGCGTTCAGCCATATGGGTAACAAAATGGACTTAAAACTACAAAATTATGGTTTTGGACTGGCCACCATAAAGTCTTGATTTCAGTCCAAGGAAAAATTGGACGAATTTCAAGTAAACTATTGTGAAAAGATGTGGAAGAAAACCTAAAATGTTGTAACTGAGGCTTATTGTGTTAGGCCAAATATTGCTTAAGTATGCAGGGTTGTGTAAAATCAACTTTTTGAGCTTTACATTATGTTATGTCTTGGAGTTTTGCTTTGAATCTTTAAGGATGCATTCACATCAAACACATTTTGAACATCAGGCGAGTCTGGTTTACATTCACGATCTATGTAGAGGCGTGTCACATTTGGCACGTCAAGCTCTGCGCGATTAAAGTGTTTCGAGCATTTGACGTGTGTCAAATGTGTCAAACTTCTTCGACGCTTAAGTTGGAAAATCTGAACTTTCACGGCTTAACAAGGACTGTGAATCAGCATGTAGTGCTGGTTTTTCTGACATGCTCAGTGCATGGTTACCATTGAAGTCATGCTTCCACTGTCTCTGACACGAACTATCCACTGAGGGATGGTGCAACACCTGATGACCCCAATCACCCCAAGGGCCCCAAGGGCCAAGCAAACCATATGAGCTGTTGATGGTGTCATTCTGCAAAAGATAAAAGCAGGAGGTAAATAAATAAAGTAGATGCTGCAATTTATTCTCTGCCTGCCTTTGATAATAGTTATCCATGCATTGTCTTCCTCTGAGCCGAGGTTAAATAACTTATAAAAGTTAGGGTAGGAGTGGTTCACACACTCACGCACACGCACACACACACACACACACACACACACACACACACACTCACACTAAAATCCCTGATGGCCTCAACCAAACAGCTCTGTTTCTAATTGTTTTATGAGCAATTGCCTTGGTTACAGTAAACAAAAGGAAGGATGAATTCATTCATATAAATATCCAGCTAGGCACACAGAATAAACAAAACAACAACTGACCAGTTTAAATACTTCAGTAACGAAACCAAATAAGCTAGTAACATTGAACTGAACCACAGATTTACATGAAATTCATTCAGGAAAACTAACTACAAAAAATAGTATAACTTAGCAAAAAGAGGTTTGACCTTGATCATTTATGTAACACTGCTGTACATATCGTAGTCATATCTATGAATGTAGCTCAAAAAGGATGAAGATGTAAGTTTGAGTGGTTGTCTTTGAGGAAACAATGATTCTTAACAAAACCTGTTCAACTGAAACAAGTTTTGATTTCACCTCAAAGTTTGTAGGAAATTAATTTGTACAGATCTAATCAACAAATGAGAATAATACTAAAAAACTGACTTATTATCACTTAAGCACATTATGTAAATAAATGGATATATGAAACCTTTATTTCAGTTAATCCACTTAGAGGAAATCAAACCATGGAATTTATATTTAGAAGATTACATCAGACTGATCAAAAATCTATTTATAATACCATAAATGTAGGTTCAATAAATGTTTAGTAGCTGGTAAAAGTTGCTTTCAAAAGATTATTTCAATCTGACAAATGAGTCGTATCTGAACGCATATTCTAATTTAAGGAATATGACTAAGTGTTTGCACAGTCAAAAATTAGGTACATAAAGGTCCAATCATTCCTTAACACAAAGATACTGAAACCACTGAAATTAGTCAAGATCAGGTAAAAATGATTTAATTATGAAATCAAATATGATGTCCCCAACCCCCAACTTTACTGCCAGATTTCTGATCAATTATAGATAGATTATAGATAGAACAGTAAACAGATTTCTTCTGTTTTCTGTTCTGTGTTTTCTTAATCTTAAAAGTATATAAAAATAATAAATGCTTACCTTTTTAAAAGATGGAGTTGGATCAGGTTCTTCTGTAAATTCTGGCCTCAAACAAGACGAATCAAAACGTAAGATGGTGCCGAACATATGTGACTCTGACTTTATATACAATTGAATGAGGAAATTCGAATCTGTCTCCTAAAAAGGAGAAGTTATGCCTCCAATGTCCATTTAAAAATAGTAAAGTGAAACTTGACAGCAGCTTCTTATAAATACTTGTGTCAATTTGCTCATGTAGATGTTTCAGAGCGTTTTTTGTAGCTGCGCTGCTGCTGCCTTGGTCGGAACACACTAGCATTATAACAAACATCACTGGCAGCCGTCATTTCTGCTCAACATTGACTTTTATTAGGGAAGAGCACCAAGGCCCTCTGGCCTCTTGTTCAAAGTAATTGCTGCCTGATACAAGGTGATGATACCAGGTGGTTTGATCAGTGACCCTGCAGGTCGTCTGACTCGCAGCCCACTCTGATGTAACGCGGATCTAAATGGTCTGATGCGACACTTTGCTGCTTTTTTCCCCCTCCTGTAAATGCACCAGGACTTGATTGGCATTCATCATCCAGCTCTCCAGGGAACAGTTCACAATGAAGCAGCCATCAGTGTGGGACATGACCAGTGCTGGACAATAAGAGTACATTTATTGAAGCACTGTACACTTTTTGAATACACTATATTGCCTCATATTGTGTATTCAATTTGGATCAGAATCCAAATTACTGGAATAAAGTGCTCCAATGACTTCCATGGCCACATGTGTATAAAATGAAGCACTTAGCCATCAGACTGTTTTTACAAACCTTTGTGAAAGAACGGGTCTCTCAGGATCTCAGTGAATTCCAGTGTGGAACTGTGGTAGGACGCCTCCTGTCTGACAAATCCAGTCGTGAAATTTCCTCACTCCTAAATATTCTGCAGTCAACTGTCACCTGTATTGTAAGACAGTGGGAGTGTTTGTGTCATGAAGCGGTGTGGTTGTGGTGAGGAGAAACGCTGAGACCCAGGTTAAGATGATGATGATGGATGATTTATTAAGAAAACTTCAACAGTCCAAAAGACAGGCAGCACGGCAGAGCGGAAAACTCAGAGGCTCAGCACCGGTAGCAACTGACTAAACACGAGGACCGACACGAAGAGCTAAACTTACCAGGACTTCATAGTACAACTGGCATAGACAAAGAACAAAAAACTAATGCTGACCAGGACTTGGCAGTTCTACTGGCGCACTTAACGATGTATGACAAGGACCCAACGAGGAACAGAGACAACAGGGGAGACTAAATACACACGAGGTAATCAAGAGAACGAGACACACCTGGGAAACAATTAACGGGGAAGACCCAGAGACAGAGACTCACAGGGAACAGGATCACAGAAAACTCAAAAATAAACACAGAAACACAGATCCTGACAGTTTGGGAACGACAGCAACTCGGCCATGAAGTGGTCGGCCACGTAAACTGATGGAGCGGAGTCGGCGGATGCTGAATTGCATAGTGCGAATAGGTCACCAACTTTCTGCAGAGTCAATCAGTAAATCAGTACAGACCTCCAAACTTCATGTGGCCTCCAGATCAGCTCAGTGTGCAGAGAGCTTCATGGAATGGGTTCCCATGGTGGCAACCAGATGCAGCTGCATCACTTTTCATTGGACATCACCAAGTTCAATGCAAAGTGTCGGATGCAGTGGTGTAAAGCCCACCGTCGCTGGAGCAGTGGAGGCGCGTTCTCTGGAGTGACGAATCGCGCTTCTCCATCTGCAAATCTGATGGATGGGTTTGGTCGGTTGCTAGGAGAAGGGTACTTCTCTGACTGCATTGTACCAAGTAAAGTTTGGTGGAGGGGGGATTATGGTGTGGGGTTGTTTTTCAGGAGCTTTGTTGGATGCCGTTTATGTTTTTAATTCTTTATTGAAAAATATTGGAAATTGAGTTTTTAGATACATTTTAATTCTACTTAACATTTGTATCTGATTAAGCTTTAATAATCTCTGGTGGCTGTTGTATAAAAAACAAAGAACAGCCACCAGCAGGTTTTTTTACTTTCTGATAAAATTTTTATCAGAAAGTAATGCAGAAGCAGGTCAGTATTTGCAAAACTATCATAAAATTGACAGTGAAGCCATCTGCTTGACAGAGTAAGAAAATGAAAATAAATTACAGAAACGCAAAAATGATTAAGCAAAACAACAAAATTATCATTTTGGTCATCTTAAAAAATTGCATCAAAATTATAATATATAATTTTCCTCCTTACAAACCACTTCCTGTCTTTGAGTATTTCCTTTATACATAATTTAAATTTTAACAGTTATGGGGCTTTAACAGTTTTGCAAAAATAAGATAATAATACCAAAAAAAGTCACAAAATATTGGAAATATTCATGTAGCTAGCAGCCTTTGAGCGGTTAAAATCATGGGAATAATAATCAGATACAGTCATAGTTGGCATAAAGTATTTACACTTTCTGGTGTCGTCTTCCCAGTTTTTACCAAATCATTCTCCTTGTTTGCCCGTTTATTGGACATGTGGTTCTTGTTTAGACCAAAAACCCTCTTTTAGAAATTGGCGGTTCTTTCAGAGTTCCTGAATTTGGGTCTGTTGCAAAACCAGAGCAGACCTCCAGCCAGGACCAACATCGCTCCAGCCGCCCAGCCGATATAGATGCACACGCCAACCTCTCTCTTCATGGACCTATAAATCATTTGGCTGTCAAAATCTTTCACGGTTATATGTGCCGACCAGCTGACCGGGATGATCACCAGCAGGCCGGCCAGCAGCAGCCCCAACCAGGCCTCCCAGATGAGTTTGATCTTGATGTCTTGGTTCTGAACACATGTGGTGAAGTCGGCACCAAAGAACAGGATGAGGAGGCTGAGACCACAGAGGATGCAGCTGATGACGGTCATGGTCTGGGCGGCCTGAAGGTCAGAAGATATCGCCAGCCTGGAGAGATACACATTGCACTGCTGCTCTCCAGTGGTCCATGCTGTACACTCCATCCACAGACCTTCTTGACTCTCCCACTTGCCCAAAAGACACAAAAACAGATGTTTACATGCAATGTGTAAGAGATATTTTTTTCCTTAACACCTGACATTAAATTAGATACAAAAACCACAATAGTTTCTGTGAAATTCCAGAAAATATCTACATTTTTTTGAGAATAAAATGAGTCCTTCACCACCATGAGCCGGAAAGCCACCATAAAAAGCCAAATTAGTGTAAAACTGACATGTCATAATATCATAATAAATGTTTACCTTTGTAGTAGAAATGTCGTTTCCTACCATGGCTGACACTTTCCAGCGAGGAAGAGCGCAACAGATGACGACCCCAAAGAGCCCAATGACCCCAAGGGTCACACATATTATATGAACAGCTGATGATGCCATCTGCTAAAAACAAAACCATAAAGTGAATGAATAAAACGGATACTACAGTATTTACTTAATGTTCTTCCGGTGGCAGGAGCTCGACTGGAGACTGCAGCAGAATGTTTCTGATGAGAGATGATATAAAATTCATAACGGCCCAAACCCTTTAACAAAATTAGTAATTTAGATCAAAATTACCAAGTCAAGTCACCACCTGATTTTCAGGAGTTGTATACAAACAGCTCTGTCTCCATTTATTGTGTTATGACTGGTGTCATAAAGTTAATTATGCAAACAGGAGTTTTCTCCCAGTATTTCTGTGTTTGTGTATAACAAATGGATGGATTTGAAAACTACGATCACTTTCTTTCAGCAAACATTTGTGATCTTGTTTTCCCACGGACTATCAAAACAGCAGTTATTATCAAACTATTGATGAAAAAAGAGCAATGTAGACAAATCAGTGCTGCAGAATTACAAGCCAATCCCCAGCCTTCAATTCATCAGGATAATTATTGAACAAGCTGTTTC
>CAEGAF010082533.1:0-58367 GCA_903067075.1 Micropoecilia bifurca | reverse complement strand
ACACTTCAGGTTGCAACAAAACACACTACAAACCATCTTCACAGTGTAACGTTTGTTTGTTTTTTTTCGTTCATCCATTCCCCCCCCCCCCCCCCCCCCCCGACACCCAACAGCATCCTTCGTCAAGGTGCACACCAGCTATTTCCCATAAACCCTCTACCCACAGAAACGGACGTCATGCCATGGGCCGTTGTGCCCCAGCGGTTTCCCTTTGTGGGATGGGCAAGATTTCGACACAGTGGAGGACAGAGATGAGGAGTGCAGAGATAATATCAGTGTTTGGGGCTGTCAGGGCCTTCCTGTGGCTGTGATGGTAATGAAGGGACACAGAGATAGGAACCTGACGGAAGGGGTGGAGGGCATCAAGCCAAACATTTGATTTATTTATTTAGTGTAATCTTGTAGATTTCTGATTGGAATATGGTAATGTGAATTTCAGGCAACATAGCAAGTTCCAGGTTGTTCCACCACTAATCTGCTTTTTTTTTTTTGTCACACTTATATGATCAAGCTAATTTTAATATCATTTATCGCCACCCCACCCTCCAGAAAAGCAACTCCAATTCAATTGTTTTCTTTTTTTCTTTCTTTTTTTTTGACGATTCTCAAGACTATAATGAAAAATACTCTGTGGCTTGACGAGACGAAGGCACAGCATTACAGAAGGTTTATTTAACAAGTAAGCTTGTCTTTTTGAGATATCAAAAATCGTTTCATTATCTATAAAACATCTAGGTGATGAAAAACAAACAAAACAAAAACAGAACAAGGACATAGGCAGAAGTCGTCTAAGTGGTTTTTTCCCCCCACAGGATTGTAAAAATGAAACATAGCAGTTTCGTGTTGATACCTTTTGTTGTGTGAGACCACAAGAGTCTCACACAAGAGTTTTTCTTTTTTATAAAAAAAAAACTAAAAACATTTTTGATAAGATATTTGATAACGAGTACGCCCAAGTAAAAGAACACATTGTCACATTTGTTAAAAGTTAAAAAGATCTCTTAGTCTGCAGTTTTACATTATGCAAAAAAACCTAACGGGACTGAATATCAACCCAGCATAAACGCCTCAGCCGGACCTCGACAGTTAATTTCAATGCTAGAGATTATAACGCATCAAAATAATAAGAAACGTACTGACACAGAGATTCTAAGAAATGCTGTAACACTTCCTGTATGCACCACTGGAGGAGCAAAGCAACAAACTCAGACATTTTCCAGACCTTTTTTATTTTCTTTTGCAGCAACAAAATGAAAAGCAGACACTTGCTTGTGAAAATTTGTGAAAAAGGAGAGTGAAAGCGCAACAAAGTCTCTTTTCTTTTTTTTTTTCCCTCAGTCTGACAAGTCCCTCATGCAAATAAAAACTTCTTGTGTGACCATGTCTGTTGAAATGTCCCGCAGCGTCATGTGGGGCAATATGTGGTCCCAGGACTGCGACATCTCCACAGAGTTAAGAAAGCCTGTATTTCACCTAATCCCTACCAAGTTACTCAACAACAACAGTGCACCATGTGAACCCCACCGATGATCCGAGATGTGATATTGATTAAAATTTTTTTTTTAAAAAGTGCCTTCATTTTATATCATGGGAAAACGGGAAGTTAGATAACCACCGACGATGTGGTGTTATCTTTGATTTTAGACATAAAAAAAAAACGTGTTTGGTCAACTGAAATACAAAGCTTTGAATGAACAGAACACATTCATTCTGTAAGGTAAGGGCATTTTATTTATATAGCACATTTTCAGCAACAGGGCAATTCAAAGTGTATCCTCCACTGCAAAGAATATTTAATTTTCTTATAGCTGCCTCTGCAGCATCCTGCTCTAATGGCCATGTGTTCCCTCCTCCAGTAGACAACAATCATCCACTGAGACTTAAAACAGCAGGTGAGATTTTTCAAACTAATCCAATGACAAAGTTTAATGCACTGCAGGAGTTACCTGTTGGTAGTGATGATCTTATTATCTTGCTTTGTAGATGCAGGTATCAGGCCTCCATTCTCCCAAGTCTTACCGTGCAAAGGTCAAAAGCATAAAGGCGCGTTTGACGTGTCACTTGTAGATCCCTGATTTATGGCGCCACCCTGTGGCAGACAAGCGAAGGGCTAAAGAGCACAGAGACAGACGTCCCACTCTGACACCCACCGATGTGCTGCACGACACTAACTTGGCTTTTTCTTTCTTTCTGGGAAACATATGAAAATATTCCCATTGTGTTGAAATGTTATTTCTTGAGGTAAAGCTAGGCTTTGGATATCTGTTAAAATTTAAACCTGATATAAATTTTATAATTTTCTGGAAAGCAAATAAATATTTCAGAAGTGTGCTCTAGCATTTATCATTACCTAAACAGCTGGACGGTCATTGGAAGGACATGTTTTCTTTCTGTTGGTACTGAAAGCTATTTTTCCCCTTTTGTGACCTTCATATAAATGTCTGAATATATTGTAATTCCCAAATTAAATTCTTATGTAAAACAACAGTAATGAAGATGAATGGAGTTGAACGGAGGGCGATATCAGAATTAAACCTATAGAGACTTTGGCAGACTTAAGAGTGAAGTGAATGTAAAGTGTAGCAGTAAACCTAAAGCTATGTGGTTTAAATCAAATCATTATTTTGTATTAGAATGGCTCAGTCAAAGTCAAGTTCTGAATTAAAGCGAACTCAGAAAATCTCTGGCAAGACTTGAAAATTGATGTCTGCTTTTTTCCTCAGGCAACCTGACTGAGCTTTAGCAATTCAGCTAATTTTTGGTCTTCTTTCTCTCCCTTAGTTGTACAATGGTGCTAGAATATTCCTCCAAAAGGCTTACAGTTGTGGTTACAGCACAGTATTGAGGATTAATAGGGGTTGAATACATAAGTTAAAGATATATAAAACAAGGTACTTTAGTTTAGGGAAGTGTTAATATATTTTGTCAACAGATAGATATGTCAAGATTTGGAGAAAAATAACTTTTCGAAGTATATAAATCTAACAAATTATTTAGGTTTTTACAGGTATTGGATTTTACCATATGTATTTTTGGAGCACTTAGCATTTATTAACGTCTAGCATTTATTAACTGAACCTTTTTTTTCCTCCCACAGAGTGAATCCTCAGTTCACCACACACGATCTTTGGCAGCCCTATTACGACGAGACGCGGTTTCCACGGTTTTAGCCGATTCTTCTCGAAGCGCTCCGCCGCCGGTGGAGCTGCTCCCTTTAAACAGGCGGCTTCTCCGCAGTTTTCCATCCGCTCTTTGTCCGCCAGGCGACGCGTTTCTTCTTAAGGTGATGTCGCACTTTATTTCGGCTCCTGTCGTAATGTCGGCGCTCCGAAACTTGGACCGACCCCGCCAACACTGAACTAGGGAAGCGGTGACGGCTGGACACAAGGAGCGGGGAGTCCAGCCAGCCAGCCAGCATCCCTCCGGACGGCGGGGAGCGTCACGTGTCAAAGCGGCGGAGCTTCAGCTGAGCCCCGGACTGACATCGGTCCAGCGCCCTTGCCTGAATCAAAAGAATCAAAAGAAGCCCCCCGGAGGACACCAGAAACCGAAGCCCTTCTTCTTCTTCCTCTGGAACAGAAATGTCGGCTCTGTTATTAGAAAACGCAGGTTGGCACCGAGGCGCAGCTGATAAACGGTGAATGCGGTGAAACTCTTGACTCAACCTCGCAATGTCATGGCTGTTTGGCAGAAACAACCGGCTCCGTCTGGCTCGTCTTTAACAGCCTTTCGATAAACGGTAAGTGAAAGGTGCGTATTTATCTCGGGCACCAGGCGGATGTAATAGCATCTGCTGGTTGTGCTTTAGCTTTCCGGGGCAGGTGTCTGGTCAGTGGCCCCTCCATCACTGCTGCTCTCTGTTTTCAGAGGCCAGCCAGCTTGTCCCCGTGTGTTACATTCCTTCCACGTTCTTTCCCCTCCAACCTCCTGTTAAAAAAAAAAAAAAAAAAAAAAAAGCTCTTATGTAACCCTGTGGGATTCCTTTTCTGTTCGACTTCCTGGCCCTGTGGAAAGAAAACACGGCAACTCCTGAAGGAGCCCGATGTGGACAGAACGGCTGTCCCACCGCCAGATCACAGCAAGCTAATAATGAGTCACAATAAGGCTTTATTTTTGGTATTTAGCTGAAAGTTAGCAGAGAGTGCCATCTCATGGTTTTGATTCTGGAACGGTATTTTCAGTGACAGTCTGGTATGTAGCAGGACAGGAACTTTGCACTGTCTGAAGCTTATGCAGGACACAGAAAAGGCGTGACTGTGTTACGGATTACATCATTTAGACGCGCAAACGGCTGTAACATTCAGAAAACTTCACTGTATATCTGTTTTTCATGCCGTTGTTTGGCGCCCGCTCTAGCACGGCGCCCCTGAACCCACTTTTTACGCCACTGACAGGATCAGTCGATGCATTTTGCAGGTTTTGTTTAATCTGTGACCTTGTGTGTTTGATGGGACGTAAAAAATATGGTCCAGGTTGGAGGGAAAACAAAATGAGCAAATATCATAACTTAAAAAAATATGAGCAAATGAACACGTTTTACCTTCAAAAGGACAAATTGATCACATTAGTAAGTGGAGGATTTTTCAGTGAGGTTTTGAATGAGAGTCTCTCTTCTTTTTTTTTTAGTGTGAAAACAGAAACTCAGAGAAGTGAGGTCTGATTGCATCTGGAATAAAATGCATTATGGGAAATGAACAACAAGCACATAAAAGTAGGAAATGCTCCAGATATTTAAAACAAAACGATATTTTGCTTGCAAATGCAGGTTTAAAACATTTCAGTGAAGAGTAATAAATTCTAAATTGGTGTGAAAAAGATCCAAACGGGGAGTAAAACCTTTCTACTTGCAGCATATGTATATAATACTTGGAGTGAAAACTGTGAATAAGACAGGGAGGAACACGCTACAAGCTTGGCAGTATTTCAGATATTTAAAATAAAAACTAATCAATAACTATTGATATTGGCAAGTGTCAACGCTTCTATTGTGATAAGTTTTCTCAGCCACATCGTCCAGCCCCAAGTCCAAACAGTTGTTTGCAAATTCCACGTCTGGGATCACGTAAAATGCTAACCAAAGTTTGAAAAATGCGAAAAGGTTTGAGCTCTTGTCCTGTAAACATCGGCTGCTTTTAGTGGTAGAACCAGCTTTTTCTTCGGATCTTTCCGCGTAGTTTTATAGTTTTCCCGCTGCTGTTACAGACCTGTGTGATCCGTTTCTCTCCCATAGCTCCGCCTCCGACTCTGCCTCAGGACCTCAACGACAAACGATGACCTCCCCTGACTCGCCTCCCCTCGTGTCCCCCTCCCCGTGTCCGGCGCCTCCGCCGTCCCTGCCCTCGTCCCCGGCTCCCTCCTCCCCGGCGCCGTCGTCCTCCTCCATCCCGGCCCCCCCGTCGCTGCCTCCCACGGGCGAGGTGATGGTTCTGGCTCTGGGCAGGAAGAAGCAGCGCGTGCTGATCGCGCTCTCCATCCTCCCCAACCTCTTCCTGGCCTTCCTGCTCTCCTCCGACCCCCTCATCACGCTGTCGCCGCCGCACCACTGCCGCCTGCCGGGCCCGTCGCCCTCGCCGGCGGCGCTGAACGCCTCCCTGCCCTGGGACAGGGGCGCGCGGCCCGGGGAGACCGGGAGCCCGTCCCAGTGCAAGCAGTACGCCAACGGCAGCCAGTCGGCCGCGGTGGACTGCGAGTCCGGGTGGGACTACAACGTGACGGAGGGGCTGAAGAACAACATCGTCACCGAGGTAACGCTTCAGCCTAGCTGCTCAGCTGTCAAAGTCTTTTCTTTTAGTTAGGATTTAAGGCTTAAATGCTGAGAAACCTGTTTGTTTTTTTGTTTTGTTTTGTTTCCGCCCGTCTCTACAGAAGAGTCCTGCTGAGCTTGCAGTTTCACTTTCTGCAGAGCTGTGCTAAACTTTGACTCAGCTTCACAAACTTATTTAACCTCAAGGTACAACCGGATAATTCTCTCGTGCTGCAACACTGGAACATTAGTGTTTTCCAGGCTGTAAGGTCAAGTCATGTTTATTTATGTAGCACACTCCAGCAACAAGGCAGTTCAACGAACGCTGCATCGTAAAAACAATTTACAGTCACCATTTATGAAACAAACAATAAACATCACATTCTATCAAAGGCCATCATCAAAATCATCCAATGTGTACACCATTAAATATCTAAACAGAAGGATTTTTGGCCTTGATTTAAAGGAACTCAGTGTTTCGGCTGTTTTGTAATTTTCTGGAAGTTTGTTCCCTATTAGAGGAGCGTAGGAGCTCACCGCTGCTTCTCAGTGTTTGGTTCTGGTTCTGTTTAAACAGGACGACATGCAGACAGCCTTTGGCCTCCATTCATTTGAAGTACAATAAGAAAAAAAAAGTGCAGAGCTTCGGTTCTTCCTAAACAGCGAAAAGCAATTTGCTCTGGGGGTTTTTTTTTTGCGCAAGATTTATTTATTGTAAAAGTCTTCCTCTGACTTTGACGCTTGTCATTTATCAAAAACCAGGGAAATTCCTTCCATCCTTTTGGTTCCCAAGCAGACCTCCTCCATGGTGTGGAATGGTTATTTTTTTACATGATTTTCCTAAATTGATAAATGCTGTTTAAGTTATTGATTATAATTTACTGAAACATACACAGAGCAAGAGAACAAAGATGAGTGTGTGCAGTCACTATCTTTAAAATCAGCCCCTTGTTTGATGGAAATAATTTCCCTTTAGTTAAGAATATGTAGAAAACTCTGTCTCAGTCGTTTGGATAAGCTAAAACATTATCTCGAATTATTAAACTTGAATTATTGCTGCTTGTGAGAAACTAGCTCAAAATATCTCAGAATCCTGGATAAATTACAGTAAATATATCTGAAACGTTTCTTGTATAGCAAGCTGCTGCTGTTTGCAAAACGGTGTAGACTGGTAAATGCTAAAACGGCTTGCCTTAGAAAGCAGATGAGATCATTTAGTATTTCACTGTTTGAATAGGATAAAAACCATCAGGCCGTTCAGTTTGTTGAAGTGCAAAGTGCTCTTTTGGACACTTCAGAGCTTTTAGAAAAGCTCATATTTAATTTTGCTCATTTCACTGTTTGCCCATAATAGCATACAACTTAACAAGGCGGCCTCTCTGTTGGCTTTAAAGCTGATTACAGAGAGAAAAAATAAAATAAAAACACAACCACATACTTCAACAAAGCATGTGCTACAAATGAACAGGAATGCCTTTTTTATTTGTTGTGTTTTCAACATAAAACACAACAAACTGAGCAAGTTCAGGTCGTGTTCTGTGTTACTTTGGTAACACTAAAACACAAGAATATAATGTGGATAGTCTTAACAGCAGTTCAGCTTTATTTAGATTGTTGTGCGAAGAAAAATTTGAAGGAGCACGTTTGGAAAGTCCAAGATGAAAATTTCCATTATTGTAGAGGACGATCCTGATTGTAGAGTGAGAGCTGCTGCGCTGATATACATGGAAACTCAGGCATTAAATAAAGTAAAAGCATGCCGGGTAAATAGTTTAACAAGTTTCCTCTTTCGGTTTACGTGACCAGTTATGTGCAACATTAATCATTTTTGCTTCCCAGCTTCGAGCACCTAAACCTCAAGGACACGGCTTTGCGTCTCCAACCTTTCAGCCGACCTCTCTCCTGAAACTAACTGTAATTACAGCTGCTTCTTTCCCAAATGCGCTGCGCAGATCTCTTTTGCTCCCTGTCTGTGAACAACCCGTCATACATTTCTGCTGCCTCCGCACCACATATTTACAACACTCGGTGTCCGTGCCCTCTACCGATCGCTCTGTTTTTCCATTTCTGACCGTGCTGCTGTAAGGAGCCCCACCCAGTCCTCCAGTCCTCCAGCATGAGGGCAGTGTGCTGGTGATCCACCCACACCACTGCAGCAAACGGAAGATTCTCCAAGCGCTGCCAAGGGACGCATTTGGATGCAAAAGCGTCCGTGTTGTTAAAACAAGTGTTCACACTCAGGTTTACAGACAGGATGCTTCGCTGTCTCTGTGTCTCTGTGTGTCTGTCTGTGTGTGTGTGTGTGTGTGTGTGTGTGTGAGATCTTTTCCTCCTCCCTGAGCAGCTTGCTTCACTGTGCTGAGGCGGGTAGCGGTGTGTTTAAAGTAAGACGGGACAAGCACCCGATCAGCTCCAGATCAATACGTATCGCCCGTTTCCACACAGCACAGGCTGTTAAGTTAAGGCTGACTTGGATTCATTTGGCTTTTACTCAAAGTCCCACTCACTCTGGTCGTCACACGTTCGAACTTGTGCTGACATATTACATGTGAGAAATTAACTGAACTCCGCAGAACTCTGTCCTGTATGGAGATTTATTAACATTTCAGTTCATTTTAACTTGGTGGGCCAAACCTAAGAGAGAAATGTAATTCTAGTAAATCATGGTGCGTCGAGATGGCATTTATTGCGACAGCATCGTGGTCTTCATGATGTCATTGCTTCTCTTTACCAAACTGAGACCTTCACAGAACAAATTAATTTATGTTGAGATGAAATTATATAAATATGAAGAGAAATAAAAGTGAACTAAAGCCGACCCGATGAGTCATCCAAACTGGTGGCGGCTTCCTGCCTGATTGCAGGTTTCTTTCTGCTCCCACCAAACCAGTCTGGTGAGTCTCTGAACTCGTTTGAGCTCATACCCGCTCCGCTCTTGTCGTGCAAAGCATTCTGGGCACATGAGAGACATGCAACGTCGAGCCGCCCTTTGTCCAAACAGCGTGCGCCAATGTGGTGTCGTTACTCGGCAACAGGACGGCTGGTATTACGTGACGGGCCTTTTTCTGTTGTGCCACATGGTTTCCAGTCATGCGAGGCCTCTGGATGTTTAGCCCTCTCCTCGAACTCGCTACAGATCGGATCATCAGAACTGTTATCTCTCCCCCTCCTCAGTCAGAGCTCAGCTGTAAATGCAAATCAATGGATCAATTTGGGGAAATGAAGCTGTGAACCGAGAACAGAAATCTGGTGTCTTAAACTAATGTGCTTCGACTCTCTATCTCTGCTCATATGTGACCACACAGCACTTTCAGCACAGTTATTTACTTTTACATTACATAAAAGAATCAGAGCCTCCTGTATTTGCCCAGTGGGTGTTAATCCTTTTGTTTATCTCCAGGCCTGCATTAAGTTTGGTTTCACTGATGTTTTACTTCTTAATCATTAGCTACAGCTTTCTGTTTATATGGTGTATTCATCTCTTGATGCTTATTGACTCTGACCGTTCTTAAAAAAACCCATAAATGCTGTTCCTGGCTCAAGCAGATGGTCTCTGACAGAGCTCTCTCTCTGTCTGTCCAGTGGGATCTGGTGTGCGGCCAGTACTGGCTGGTTCCGGTGGAGGAGGTGTGCTTCATCCTGGGCGTCCTGATTGGATGCCTCAGCCTGGGCTACACAGCTGACAGGTAAACTTAACAACGTTCTCTCACATCCATTTATTCGGATGTGTAGTTTTCTTTTAATGACAGATGGACAGTTGTTTCTTTGGTATTTTTGTTTCCCATTCTTTTTTTTTTACTTTCTTTCTCTCTCTCATTCTTTGTTTGCTTCTTGTGTCACTCAGGTTCATGTACGAGTGAAGGAAGGCGAGGGAATATTTTGGTTGTTTAGTTTACCAAACCTTTTGTAAAACTTGGTGGTGGCAGAATCATGCCGTACAGATTTGATGCTGGTCGGATTTGATGGGAAACTGGTTGGAATATATATATATATATATATATATATATATATATATATATATATAACTTTCCTAATTTTTCCCTCTCCTTGAGATTATCCCTTAGTTGTGCCGCAGAAAATCTGAAATAATTTGCATTCGAACTTGTGATTAAAACAGCACAAATCATGGACTTTAAGTCCTTTCCTCTTTATTTTAATCACTGTAAGAAACTGGAATGTGATGTTTACTAAAGTAAACCTCACCGATGTGTGAGGAAGCAATTATCCCTAAAAAGTCACCAGCTGTGGCTGACTTTTTTTTTTAAGCTCCACCCACATTCCCACAATGCACTGCTATTCTGCATCCGCTGTGTCACTGGAAGGGTTAAGCTGGGAGAGCGATGATGTCATTTCAATCAGCTAATAGCCCTCATTCCTTCCTGACCATCCGAGCGAGCGCTGCATGCATTTGTTAAGGCCAGTAATTTAATGCTGCTTCCTCTGGGCTCCCAACGCAGAGCCTACAGCAGGAGCAAGATGGTGCCAAACCGCAAATCAGCGAAACCTCGGCAAATTATCACAATGATTTATAATCAGGGTTGACTAGTCCTCCTTCTTTAGTTTTCAAGAAGGTATTTGTCTTGAGGATAAACAGTTTTCACTTAAATCAGCTTGGTACACAAATATGAGCCGTTTTGTACCCCAACATTAAAGGTTAAACTATGTTAGTAGTTGCATGTCTCAGCTGCAGCTTTGTGTCTCCGTGGTTCTGCAGGCTGGGCAGGTCCAAGACCCTGCTGGTCTCTCTGACTCTGTCGGTGGTGTTTGGGGTGCTGGTGTGTGTCTCTCCGTACCCTTCCATCTTCATCGTCATGCGCTTCTGCCTGGCTGCTGCCAGCGCAGGGGTCTACCTAACTCTGTACATTGCCCGTAAGTATACCCAGTTATTGACGTATCATCCAAGTCATACGCAGCCAGACAGACATTTCTACGTACAAAAAGCAAATAATCCAGTGGGTCTCACTATTATTTTTTTAATTTGTTGGCAGCAGCAGGAGGCTTTTCTCTGCAAAACAGGACTGGTTGGGAAAACTCTGAAAACGTCACAAATTTATGAGGCTTAATAAGCTATGGAGACTTTTGACATGTAAATAATTGCTAACTAGAGCATAATTAATCCATCTTACCAACCATGGTTAAAGTTTCATTTACTCTTGATGTAATACTTTTTAAAACTACTCCATATTTTGTTATACTCCAACCACAAGCCTGAATTTTTGGGGGATTTTAGATCTTAGACCAACATAATGTGGCATGTAGTGCATAGTTATGGATTGGAAGGACATCTATAAATGGGTTTTCCCAATATTTTCCATAAAAAAAATCTGAAACGTGTGGCAGGCATTTTTATTTGGCCCTTTTTACTCTCGTATCATAAAATCAAATGGCACCTATAGCAACAGCGGCCCACTTAACCTGGCAAGGAAACTCTAGAGGAACTGCAGATATCTAGATCTTAGGTTGGAGAATTTGTTGACATGGCAACAATAAAAAAGCAACAATGCATCAATTAAACATCAAACAAACAAACAAGAAAAAGCCATCGTCATGTTTGCCTGTTTGTAGCAGTAAATGTTTTCATCCGGCTCAGACTGGCGTGTCGGCTCAGACTCGCCTAGTTAAATCTCCATAATTAGCTTTTAATTGGCGCTGGGAACTAACGTCAAAAGACCGAATTTATAAATATCAGCGTGCAATTACTCGGCTGGTTTAACACGCACAGAGATTGGACGTGTTTGTAAGTCAAAAAGTGAACCGTGGGGAAAAAAATAAGCATCTCAGAGCAGCAGAAATCAGAAGCAGTGATGTTTTCTCGCTCGGCAGGTCTGGAGCTGTGCGAGCCGTCGCTCAGGCTTGTGGCGACCATGCTGGCCGGGTTCATGACCGTGGCGGGGGAGCTGCTGCTGCTGGCCGTGGCCCTCGGCTGCCAGTCCTGGAGGGGCCTGCTGGGAGCCGGGGCGGCCCCTCTGACCCTCTTCCTCAGCTACGGGTACGACCGCTCGTCCAAATTGATAAATCGTTGCGTCTGTATTAAAAGGACTCGTGTCCTACGGCCAGCTGGCCGGCAGAAAGCTCTGTCAGGTTGTATTGATCTACTCCTTGCTCGCGTCAAGACACATTAGGACCACTTCATTCAACGGGCCAGGTTTCCATAAGACTCCAGCAAGCCCTCGCCGCTCCTCCTAACCAAATTAAACGAGATTATCGGCAGATTTGCAGCAATAATCCTCAAATTTTTAATAAGAAAGGATTAAAGATTTGCACCACTTGCCGACTTGTTCATTTCTTTGGCTCATGGAATAAACTGGTGCCGCGAAAGCTCCCTGGCTTTCAAATCATTCCGTTTGAGGTTGAAGGGTGATTATGTGCTGGGTTTCCCCGTCCTGCAGCGTTCCCGGTGTGTTCCCAGAGTCCCCTCGCTGGCTCCTCCTGTCGGAGCGACCCGCCGACATGAACGCATTCAGCGAGAGGAGGAACTCCAACAGAGACCTGAGAGACGACGAGAGCTTCACAGGTCTGTTTACAAACCCGCCTCGAAGTCTGGTGATGTGAGCCCGTGTTCAGTTTACGCACCGTTTCACTTTTCATTTTATTTCATTCACTCAATAAATATGAGCAACTAAAAGGCACCGGGAATGAAAAGGAGAAGAAAGATGCATATGCTTCTAATATCTGCTCCCTATTCACACAAAGAGAAGGTTAGCTGTTGAATTCAGACTATTTAAGACTTATTTGAAAGGCACCAAAAATACACAACAAAATATCAGTTTATTCAATGGCTTATTGCTTCATCATAACAATGTTCAGATTTCTTTAAATGCAGAAAGAACTTTTGATTGTTTTATCTCACTGTTCTTAGTAGTGCAACGTTTTTATTAAACCATACATATTTTCTTTTTCTTTTTACAAATATAGTTTCGTATGAAAAAAACACTTTTTGCTTACTTTTTAATATATTTTACTGCATCGACTCATTAAGATTCAAAACATTTAAGTGTTTAAATATTGGGTTTGTGCAACTTCTGTCTCCACTTATTTCAAAGTATTTACATTTCTTACTGAATGTGGCGTTTTTAAATTAGGATTTCAAAATGAAAGTCTGTATGGTTTAAAGTTGTTTTAGTGAGATGATGCCAGAGAAAAGTCCATGAGTTTTGATCTGAGATCTGCCATTTTGCTTCTTTGCAAATTGTTTCTGCTTCCTTACAGCTGCTACATTATTCCTCTATTTATGCAAAATGACAAATTCAGCTGTGTGGACTGTTCAGCTGCAGGCTGTCCAAGCAGAATGCCTGACTAATATCACCTTTTTATACCTTCTTTTCCACACATATATATATATATATAAAAATATATTTTATATATTTGTTTTAGGCTTTGCTATATAATCACATTAATGCATGATACAGATTACATCGTCATAATTTTAATAGTCAGTGTCACATTCACTGCTACAGGAATAGTTGTTAATTTCATGTTTAAAACAGAACCAGTTAAATAATGTTTTCGATATTTTTATGTAAATATGCATTGAATGCCAAGTTATAATCAAGGATTTGCTAAACGCATTTGCTTCCTGCTTTAAAATGCAGCTATAATGAGCCATAATGACTTGCTGCTGCTGTGCAAGACGACCTAAGTTGGGCTTTATTTACATATAAACATGTTTACAGGATGGAAGCAGATGTTTCCATTATTGCTTCTGTTTTGTCAGCTTAGCTCTGACTTTATCGTTCTTATCCTCCACAAACCTCACTGCTTCGTTGTCTTAGTAGATGGGAATAAACTGTATTGTTAGTAATTATATATGGGAGTTATATTTTGGTATCTCAAAAAAGTGAAACTGCTTTCTGATTTGTGCAGCATGCGGAAATTAATTTAGCCCCGTGCGTCTCGTAAAACAAAGACTGAGTCAGATTCATGTTTTGTCTAGCATGTGACATAAGAAATGGCAAAAAAAGTAAATGCAAAAGATGTAGGTACTTTTATTTTTTAGTTTCATTTTTTCTAATGGGATCCTTGTGGAATAAATATGTGTTGAAGAATCTCTGCCAATAATTCACAATAAATCTTTGTATACAAACATGAAAAATTGTCTAAATATATTTGAGAACTCTTTGTATTTGAGAGAAGTGGGGAATTTTAATGTATAAAATGTGTAGGAACCCTGATTTGAACTAAAATGATGACTATATAAATTATTAGTGGAAACATGCACAGCACTCAAAACCACTCAACATAAAAGAAACATTTTTATATCAGTGATATTTCTAAAAGCAGAATAAGTGGATTCATGCTGTGCAGCATAATTATTCTGCTTAAGGTTCTTTCTGTTAAAAAGGCGTTTTCCTTTCCACTGTCGCCATGTGCATCATCGATATGACTAATTGCCACAATGAAATCATCAGCTTTCAATACTCAGTAGTGTGACGTTTTTATTATCTTTTTACTGTAGTCTATTTCTTAGAGTTTTTTTTTCCTGTTTTATTTTATTTCACCCATTGTAAAGTACTTTGATTAAACTACTGGTTATTGTAAATATTACTATTAACGGTCCTCAGTCACCAAATGCTTATCTAGGAATTTTTCCTGCTAAATCAGTGACTCGGTGCAACAGGCTGGGTTTACTTTAACAGAAAAATGACAGTCCTTAACTATTTACCAGTTTAAAAACAAAATTCCCCTTTCTAAATCAGTTAAATTTGTGTAGCTTTGGCGTGTATTTTAGGAAGGCACGGGTTGTTTGGACTTTGATGGTTTTGGTCCCGTTGTTCCGCAGAGCTGGACTCGGAGCCGGCGCCCTCCTCCCGCCCCCACCTGTCCTTCCCAGAGCTTTTCCACAGCAAGAACATCTGGAAGAACATCTGTGTCCTCGGCTTCACCTCGTAAGTCGCCCCGCACTAATTTAGCGCCGGGACAGTGTTTTGTGTCGGCGCAGCGCTTTGTTTACAGGCGTGCTGCAGTCTCGTATGTCATCCCTGCGGCCTTGTGACGGACTCTAAACCTGCGTTGACGCTCACTCTTCATCCCCCCCCCCCTCCTCTCTCCTCAGATTCATCTCTCATGGCATTAGTCACTGCTACAGCTCTTTCCGTGGTGACGTCAGAGGCACCGCCCCCAGCTTCTACTGGACGTACCTGCTGTCCGTGAGCGCCGGGGGCGGAGCCTGGGTGCTGCTCTGGGCGACGGTGGACAGGTGTGGTCGCCGTGGCATCCTGCTCCTGTTCATGACGACGACGGGCCTGGCCTCTTTGATCCTGCTGGGACTCATGGAGTGTAAGCTGGCTGTTAGAGGGCAGCGGGGGCTTTGTCTTGTTTTTTTTTTATTATTGTTATTTTGAATAAATCTACACTCAAACAGGAGAGACTATTAATAGTCCAACAAGGTGGAAACAGGATCTTTTCATCTCCTGCTGCTAGGGAATGATTAAATTAGGCTTATGTTGGGATTAAAGTCTTACCTCTAATGATGGAGATTTAATTTAAGCCCACATTCACCTGTAAGATCAAACTGAACTTCATCCATTATGAAAACGATAAACAGCCCACCAGTCTGCTTGGTTCGTGGAAAAGTCCAAACTGTATACATTGTTTTTCCATTGCTTTGTGGAAAAGCACATTTCAGAATCTCTGTCTCCCCCTGGTGGCTGATAAATAACACAACTCCTGGTTTATGTAGGACACTGCAGTGAGAGCAAAGTCAAAGCTGTGTCAGAGGCTGCGCTTTAATCACTCATCAACAGCAAACAAGGTGCTGATTAGCCTGCTGGCTGGGTCTTTGTTCCTTTACAAGCCAAAGGAAGTCGAGCTGACGGAGTCAATTCAGTCGCATGAGACGTATCACCTTCACGCCGTCAACACTTTCTCTTCTTCTCCCTCACAGATCTCAGTGAGACGGCCATCACGGTTTTCTCAGTGCTGGGTCTTTTCTCCTCCCAAGCCACTGCATCGCTCTGCATCCTCTTCACTGCAGAGATCATGCCCACCGTCATCAGGTAACAAACACACTGACAGAACACGACTTTCAAAGCTTGGAGCATCAGAAATGCAGTAGGTCACGAGGGAGCAGAGGATGTCGTGTAAATAGGGGCCAGTATAAAAATGCTTGAATTTCAATTAGGTGTTTTTAAGCTTTAGAAAGTGCTGGATTTCTATTTAAAGTCCTTGAAAGTGCTTAATGTTCAAACTACACGGTTCTGTAATGCAGGGCAATTGAACTAATTCAGATATTTTCAGAATACAAAGACACAAAAGTTTCAAACGATCTCTAAAGAAGCGTTCTCGCTAAGTTTTCTGGCATTTTGCAAATAGAAGCAAAATATACGAACCTGTGTGGATTACAGGAAATCCTAGATGTATTGAACACTAACTGTGTCATCCTGCCAACCCAGGTGTCTGCAGCTAAACCTCATTTAGAGCCAATAATGTCACATGACAAATTGAAGAAAAACAACTTGTATTTTTTGAAAATGTACTCTTTAAGATCTTTTTAAAGAAACTCCTTTTTGCTATTTTTGAGGTTTTACATGTTTATAATTGTGGGAACTTGTGGAAAAATGGTGAGAAAAATTAGTAAAAAAAATAGTAATAGTAGGTTTAGTATTGTTGAGGAAATTCAATACTATTATTTCTTGAAATGATAACAAAAAAATAGCGAAAACCTACATTTATCATCACTGCCATACTTAAAAACATTGATTACTTCTCTACCATTTCTTGTCAAAGTTATATAGAGCCATACCTCTGCTTCAATCTGGAAAAAAAAAAAATGGATCCAAAATGAAGGCGTAGAGGATGAGTGTGTGTGTCGGTGTGTGTCCAGGGGCACCGGCGTGGGCGTGGTGCTCGCCCTGGGCTGTGTGGGCCGCCTCAGCTCCCCGATCATGGACCTGCGGAATCACTACGGCTACTTCCTGCACCACGTCATCTACTCGTCCCTGGCGCTCCTGGCCGTGCTCTCCATCTTGCTGCTGCCCGAGAGCAAGAGGAAGCCGCTGCCTCAGACGCTGGGCGACGGGGAGCAGTACCGGCGCCCCCCGCTGGGCCGGAGGAGGAGGGACAACGTGCCGCTGCTGGCCACCCCAAACCCAGAGACCTAAAAGAGAAGGCCGCCGCAGCGGCGCCACGCAAACGGATGCCTGTCTTTCGTGTTTGTTCGCAGGAGGAGAGAGAGAGAGATAGAGAGAGATGTAGCAATATGGAGACAAACAGGAGGACGACTGGAGATGAAAAGGGCTGAAACGGATTTTATGCTTCCTAACATATCACACTCTTTGTCATTCCAGACGCAGACAGACTGCTTGAGCTGCCTCAGACTTCACATCTCTCTGTTTTTTTCCGAACACTTAGATTTACCTCTGAACATCAACAACATCCACGCACATTAAGGAAGCTTTTCATTTTCTGTCACGAGACACACCAGCATTCAGCTACACCTCTGACTGTGTGTCTGTGGTAGAGGCTGCATCCTCCGGCTGCAGGCGGCAGTCATTTGTTATTGTTCCTATTTTTTTATGTATTTCCTGTGGGTGAGAAGACAAAAAGCGCCCAGAGGTGTAGAAAAATCGAGGTTCCTTTTTTTTTATATATATATAACTTGAGGATCAACTCGTCGATCTGGCACTGGAGCCTGGTGGGGAACAGCAGCTGTAACAGGAAAAAATAGAAAGCATTGTAAATACTCTTAGGTTTTAGTTTCTTTGGGGCATCTGAGTTTTGTTTTTTAATGCCAGACTCGGTGACTGGAGTGATCCAGTCTGCTATGCAGCGGGGCGACGAGAGAAGAGCACTTTGAATATCTTGCTTTGTAACATTAACGAGTTAATCCGACCAAAGTCTTCAAGTTTAGTGGGGCAGGCCTGTGAACATAAATCACACATTCTGATCAAGAACGTCTCAGTAAAGATGGCAGCAAAGTCTGGCCTGGAGCTAGAAATATTTATACTATTAATGTCGCCGTTAGGTTTAATCAGTAATTTATCCTGACACTTTGAGTCTTAATTATGAAGCTGGATTGGATCAGTGTAAGCCTTCCGTTTATCCCGGATGTCAACCATAAAACATTCCTGTCTGCATGTTTGGAATCACAGAAGGGCTCGTTTTCTCTGCATTTCCTCCGACTTGATACCTCTAGATCAGTAGCGTCGGCTGTCAGCTGATGCTAGAAGGATACAAACCAACTGCAGTAGAGGTGTTGATCATGTTTATAGGCGTATGTATATTGGTCTTTAATGGAGACAGAAACGTTGGTCCTTTTGGGTAAAAGGGCCCAATGAGCATGCTCCATGTTGGGGAGCTGAAGAGGGCCCCTGAGCCCCTGAGCTCCAAATGAACCCCTCATTCATTCCCTGTTGCACTCAGTAGGGCTCCGACCCAGTCTGGAAAAGTCTGGAATTTGATTTTATTATTTTCCTGATCTGGAAAAGTGTCGAGAAAAAATTTTATGTTCAGATTTAACTCGCTTTTCTGTTGCCTAAATGTTCTCTTTTTTCCCTCCTCTCCTTTGCCTTCATCTGCTCTCTTTTTTCTTACTTTGTTCCTTGTACATTCCCCTCCATTCTTCTTTCCTTCATTTCATCTTTTTCTGCCTCTGATCCTTCATTACGTCCTTTCTTATTTTCTTTGTTACAAAACCTTCTTTTTTCCTTCCTTCCTTTTCTGGTTTTTGCATAAAGCTTATAGATTCAGGAAAGGTATCTGCCATGAACACAATGAATTTTATATTTTTAAAATGGTGTTAAATACTGACCACTTTGCAAGTTTGAGACAGGAAAAGTATGGTGTTTATTCTGTCTTGTGGGAAAGAAATATCACAGGTAGGATGATTAAAAACAGGTAAATCTGTTTTGCAGATTTTGCTGGAGCGACTGATTATTTTTCTTTGTATGTGAAGGGTAAGGAAATGGGGGAGGTTTAATTTGGACTTTGAAGTTAAAGAAATGAAAGTTTGTTGAGGACTTTTTAAAAAAATTCTCTGTATGCTGCACTCAACAAGTCTAGTCTAACACTTATACTCTAGTTCTTATTAATTAACTTGGCTTGAATATAATTATGTCTGACAACACTGGCTGATCTGTTCAACGATGGAGTGTGATGCAGTTAATTCAGATTTTATGTCAATTAAAACAGGTTTAATAAAAACAAGCGCTGAATTCAGACTTTATTATTATGAGAACATGAATGTGTCTATTTAAATGTAGAGGAAGACAAAAAAAAACGCAGCAAAAAAATAGTGTGTAAAAAGTGAATGGACCGCTGGTCACTGACTGGCTAAAAGGGTGGAGTCACTGGAAACTACTCCCCTAAAATAATCTGACCTGTCTGTGATGACTGACGTCTTGGCGCCATTGTAGATTTGGGTGGGAATTTCCACCAAAAAGCTCTAGAAATTTCTGAGCTCCCAAAATTGACTTTTGAAACTCAGAAATGTCCAGGTTTTGTCCTAGAAAGTTTTTGGTGGAAATTTACTCCTTTAACTGAGAACATGAGCCAATATTGCCGGTTATGAAAAGTTTTCCTGAAGACAAGAAGTAAAACAAAAAAAAGAGTACTACTACTTCATTTTGGGGGTAAAAATAAAGACATTTTGGGAATGCCAACTATATGTTAAATTGACATTTTGGTTTCATCTGATAAATGGTTGAAGATCCTTGAATGAATCCGCCTGGGGAATTCTGCAGGGGGCTTTAGACTGAATTTCAACATAGTCAAGCTAGCTTGGTTGCTTTTTTTTAGTCCGCTTCAGCAAGGAAACATTTGGGGAATAATGGTTAGTATTTAGAGAATGTTTCCTGACAGTCATTGAGAATCACTTTCAGGGAAAACGTCCATTCAGGAAACATTCTTTGAGCAATCAACCAACATTTCCCCATCAAACATTTTTCAAAGATTACTTTTAGCCTTTAGCAAACGTTTTCAGTAAACTTTAGCCTCTAGAAGTTACTGAAATCTAAGAAGAAACATTTTATGAGCATTGGAGATACTAACTGGTTACAGCTGACTTTATGGGAACATTAAGTGGACATTTCCCAAATGTTCATCAAACTTTCACAAAACTTTCTCTGTTTTCCAGTCAGTCGCAGTCCTCAACTCCTCAAACTCATGCTGCTCTGCCAAAACATAACTTTTCTAACTTATTTCTGTTATTTTCTTATTTTTCATACAGCATCAGCTATGCCAATCAAACCGATCAATCTTGTTTAACTGCCAAACCGACTTGGAAATGATGGTGCCTGTGTCACACTTAGTTTGACGGTAAGAAACTAGATAAAAATCTAGCCTCTACAAATGAACACGTATTCCCCAAACCAAGCTGTTATAAGTGTTTAACGTGAAGACAGCTGAGCTCCATGGAGATGCTTTTGAGGGTTGGCGTTAAGTGAGGTCACAGCTAAACCCGAGGTGTGAATGCTTGACATTCAAGGAGCTCCTCAAGTGGCATGTTGAGGTCCACAAAAGAAAACCTCTTACATGGATTCCAATTTTCACCTCTCATTCTTGGGAAGGACAAGGCTGACAGATATACCAACCTCTCCCTCATAAAGTTAATAATATTGTCAATGATTTGTTACATTTTATTTTTATTTTGTCATATTGGTTATATTACCAGAGCAAAGTTTTTTGTATTCTCATAGGTTTGGCTGATTAGGCCGTTTTTAATATTAGACATATAGACTTCATCTGTTATCAGGTGCAAGTGGCACAAACCTTTATAGTAATTAGATTTCATCTGGTATAAATCTAATTACTAGATAATTAAGTCAATGCAACAGACAGTTGATAGTTATTCATTATTTATTGAAAAAGCTGAAAGATTCGTAATTACAAATATAGTTATCTTTGATTAAAAACAATGAGGGACATTGTTCTTAATGCAATAGCCCTTATAACTGTTCTAAGAATGTATTTATTTTTGCAATAGCCACACAAACATTGTCTTTCATTAAGTGGACACTTCCAACTCAAAACACTTTTTGTTTTTGTTTTTTTACAGTCTTATTCAGTAAAATAAAATATGCATTGTGAAAAGGTTGTTCCTCTAATCAAAAGTATCTTTTCAAAATGACTTTGGCCTTGTTCAAGTATTTCACTTTCCCCAATCTCGTGTCCCCCCAAGACGGCAACAGGTGGGCAGACGTTGCTTTGTTCGTGCCACCTGACTCAGCCTGTGTTTGAAGACAAAGGACGTCGGCCGTGGAGACGGTGTGACGACAGCTGAGAATGGATTTACACAGCGGCATGTTCCAGCCTGAAGGTTAGAGCGGCTCGTCTGAACAGGAGGTGTGAAATCAGAGACACGGCGAAGAGACGGGCAAGATGGCCGACACGGCTGGCATACGTCTGAAAAAAAAGTAGCCCCATCACTTTTCCACAATTGTTTCATTGCAACCACTTATGCCGATGTATTTTTGGGGGAGATTTTGCACATTTAAGCTTTTAAATATTTTACAATTAAAAATGTGTTAAATTTTACTCTGATGCCTTTGCATTCAATCCTATGCCAGCAATTGCCTTCGGATGTCACCTATAATCAGTAAACAGGCTTCGATTTAATCTGAAAATAAATCCATTTGTTCTGTGAAGGCCTCGGAGATTTGTTGGTAAACAAATTGACAGGCCCATGGCAACTGGAGGAGCTGCAGAAATCCACAGCTCATGTTGATGGAACTACTCTGTCATTCGATCCACAGATGCGTTAAAAAAAAAGTCGTGTCCATAAAGAAGAAAACGTCCAATTTGAACTTTGTTACAGGTTATGCATAAACGAACAAGACCAAAAGTTGAAATTTGGACCTGCATGCAAAATATTATGTGTCCTTACAACTAACACTACAAATCACCCAGGACACAGCGGAGATATTTTAAGATGTACTGGAAGAAATGCTTCAAAATGTAATATATTTACCGTAGTCACTACCATCGCAGACTCAGATTAAACAGTGTTTTTAATCATAAAATGAGAAACCGTTCAGTCGATGAACTCCTTCTCTCTGTCCTCCGACTGATCACTCCCACATGCTCACCTTCCTGCTGGCTCAAACAAAGCACCAGGGTGCAAATGGCTGCCCTAAAGAGACAATGGAGGTTGCTGTACAAGTCCCGGCTGAGAAAGAAAGCTGCTGGCATGAAGAGTATGTCAGGAACATTAAGTCTGAAAGAGTGACACTTCTGTAAGAAAAGGAGCATGCAGACAGGAAGTTAAAAGACGTCTCAAAGTGTCTGTGAGCTATCAAGTGATGAAAGAGGCTTGTTATACAGCGCAGAGGTCTTGGAGGAGAAGATTCTTTCTCCAGACATGTCTGAGACAAATTATCACCCTCCAGGCAGGCTGACTCTGCATGGTGAGGAAATAACTCTCTTGATCCTTGAGTTGACTGTCAACACTTCTGAATTTAAACATTTACCTTAGCTTATCTTCTCTGTAGTGGGGCCAGAAAAAGGGAAGAAAACTTTAAAACGACCTTTTTAACTCGATCAAACAAAAACTGTCTAATTAAGTGATAAATTATGACGCAGACAAAAAAAAAAAAACAACAAAAACCCCCCAACCATCTTCAGCTTCCAAAACAAACATGGAGGCATTATTTTTATCTGAACGTGGGGACGAACGCGCGCGGTCACAAAGGTCGCTACAGCTGAGGAGGACGAGTGACGCAGCGGGGAGCCTTCGTTCACTTAAAGCTGGACAGAAGGAATCCTGAAACTATTTCACAGGTTTATCTTTGTCCTCAAGGCTAAATGGAAGGAAACAATGCGGGTCCAACAAGATGCGCGGCCGGTCAGTGTGCAGTTACAGCATGAAGTAGCTGTCAGAGCCCGGGGGCCGTGAACGGGGGCAACCCGGGCGACAGCTGCGTCTCTTGATGGCGGCTCTGGTTGGAAAGTGTGAACGTAACGGGAAAAACGTCTCTGAATGTGGGTTGAAATTGGTTTTCTTTTTAAAAACTAATGTTGAGGATAGCGGCAGGGAGCCAGTCTCGCGAGCCAGCAGCCGTATTTATCTGCTGCGTGACACTTTGTGCCACTCGACCTTTGTTCTCCGTCTCACTGCGCCATTGACATTTGCACTGGCTTTGTGAAAGTCATGTGGTTCATCTCACAGCTAAAGGAGGCGAAAAGACAACGCGGTCTCATAAACGCCTCTAAGTCTGTTTTGTTTTTTAAGGCATTATGCTCAGGAATCCTTTGGCTGACACCCAGAGGACTGTCACAAGGTGTGTGCTGATGAAAACTAGACCCTGAAATGGGATTAGATCAATGGGATTAAATCCATTTGCTGCATTATCGTTTGGCAAATGGAGCCGGACCATTAACCCCCAACATTAAATATTGTAGTTTAATACACTTTAATAAGGTAACTGTACTTGTATATCACATATTTTTAAATAGATACCTGCTGTGTGTTTTAATTGACACCACTTAATTTTCATCTTCTGATGCAAGGTGAACCTCCACTCAAGTCTCGACTCTTTCCAGCTACATCCATCTTCCTAACAAATGTAACTTCCTGTTGAAGAAAGGCATTCCCAAAAAACTACTACCAGAAGTCGCCATGGTGATAATGGTGCAGCGTTGGCTTCCTTGGCACACTATTCTGTTTCTGTTTCTGTACATCCAATCCATGTACATGTTTCCTCTGCCCTTTATAGCAAACTCTACATGAGAATTTTCATATTATGCTGTCCTCAAAGCAGTAGTGCAGGGTTCAGTCCCTGACCTTGAGGGTTCAGTCCCTGACCTTGAGACCTTTGTTGTCTGCCTGCGCCCTTCTTCCCTCTCAGTTCATTTCCTGTCCTGTTAAATAATGACCACTAGTCCTAGAAGATGTTAAAAAACATTACTTCCTCTTCACAACTCTTCAATAAAAGTCAGGTTTATGGAGTAGGAGACTAATTAGAGTCCCTTCACCAGGTTCTCCCACCTGAGCTGTGGATGTTTGTAGCTCCTCCAAAGCTTTAATCGATCTCCTGGTTGCTTCTCTGATTAATGCTCTCCCTTCTTATCCAGTGCAGTAAGTTGTGCCATACTCTTCCATCTTCAGATGATGGATTTAACCATACAATCAGCTGCAGCGATTTTATTTAGGGGTGTCAGAGTTAAGAATAGAAAAGAATACCAGACTTTTATACAAAGGATTTTGAAATCAATCTAAAATGTGTGCATTAAAGAACATAACTTATTAAAAATGTTTTTTTTTTTTTTTTTTTTTTTACATATTTCTTAAAACTTTCACTGTGTACTTGCAATATATTATGAGACAGAAATTCTGTGGAAAAATCGAGCTCCTCTGATTCCTCTTGTGGTCCTTTCACAGATTATCTGTCTCATACTATCAGGACTCAGTGACAGTTTTCACAAATATCTAAAAGGAACGTAAATTTCTAAAGGTTTCCTACTGCGGCTGTAAATATGCCGGACTCAGACTATGACAAACTGTATCGTTTATTCACCAAACAACACTTAATTGGCCCTAATTGTTCATTGGTTTGAAGTATGCATACAGGCTGCATATAGAAGGGCTGAAGAGGCTCGAAAAGCTAGTTGTTGAAATCCGTGAAAGGAACAAAAGACAGCTGAGAACGAGAGCCTCGGTGTGCGGCACGAGGAGCAGACAGCCAATTAACGGGACCCATGAGGTTGCTGAACTCCCAGCGTGTGAAATCCTCGTGTCACAGGGACTCGTGTGCTTCTTCAGGGGGTCTTAAGGTGGTCGACTCAATAAACACCCGACTTAAAGATGCCTTCTGTTAACGTGACGCTTATTATCAGCGTTGATCCTGATGCTAACGATACGGAGTTCACTGGGAAGGTGGTGGACATCCCGTCTGAGGTGAATGTATTTATTTCCAGCACGGTACGGAGAGCTTTGCGAGCAGACAGCTGTCCCACCCAACCTTTTATTGCAGACAGAGGAGGGCACACTGAAGTCCAGAGGGAGGCAAGGAAGGCCTCCGAGAAAGAATCCAAGCCAAAGTATTCACAAGGTTATCTTTGTCCCCCAGGACAGTTGAATCCTCTGACAATAGGGACTCTGAGTGTGATGTTCAATCTTATTGTGGGTGAAAGGTTCTTTTTCCGCTTTGGAAAAACTGTACGAAAATATCACCATGGCTTTTTCTGCACTTTTTCCCCACACAGACAAATTTTTATTGAGTTAATTGCCAAAAGAATTTGTAACAGTAAAAAATATATTTTGCTCATTTTAGACAAAAAAAAAAAAAATCCTGAAAATTTGTCTCGTAAATACCACTCAACCTTCAGTGTTCGGCAGGAATATTTTCTGTGATTTCAGTATTTTTTTTGTCTTCCATCTTTCAAGAAGATCAGAACTGAAATAGGTCCTGATTTAGAACCTTCTGATAGTCTTCATGTGCAACAGCCAATAGAAACGTGGCAGCTATGACTGTCCACACCTTTTTATTTCTAAATGCAGATGTTCCCTTTTGTGCTCTTGCTCTGTCCTTGTAGGGGGTGGTGGGGGGGGGGGGGGCCTGCTTCAGCAAAGCACTGCCTACTGGATGTATAAAAAGGGGAGATCCAAAGAAGCAGCAGCAGAAAAGGACAGAAACATCACACCTGCCGGTCAGTTCACCATCATTTTATCACTAATCTTGTCAGTGACTCAAAATCTGATGTAACATTTCACCTTTTAAAGACTCATCCAGCAGAACAAGTCAGCTAAAGAGAAGAGGAGCATCAAGCAGGTAAAGAAGGTCATAAGTTCCCCAATAGAAAATAAATGACTTTAGGGCAATTTATATTTCTAGTTTTGTGCAGCACTCTATATTCCACATATAATAATAATAATAATAATAATAATAATAATAAGTTAATAATAATAATAATAATAAGTTAATAATAATGTAGTTTTATATTAGGTATAAATATGGAAAAGTAAATAAAAACATAGCTACTAATATTAATAACCAACAAAAACTAATAATGCTGCTAAAGAAACATTGGAGAATTGAAGATCAAGAGTAAAGAAAATGATAATTAAATACTGAATACGTGAATTGAATTAAATTAGCAAGTGTGACTTGTTGATGCAATAAGAGCAGTAATCATGGCAAACAATGTTGATCAGAGTGAGTAAATGATGAACCAATTAAGTAACCAATCAGCTGAATAATCGATCGATCAGTCTACCAAATAACTAGTATTTTAGGGATGGTTGTATTTGAAATTTGCATTTAATTTCATTGCAGTTCTGTGTTGCAATGGCATTTTCCTGGTAAATAATCTTCACATCTTTATGTCCTATCATTTTGAATTTTTTTAAAGAAGAAAAAAAGATTGTAGTTGAGAATTCTTGGAGTCCTTGACGATTTTCAGCTGATTTTTTAACAAATTTCTACTTTCGTTTTATTTAGGTTCAGGACTTGTTTGGATTCTTTAGAGAGTAAAAGTGATCCACTGCCTAAAACTTTTGAAATCAAACCCCAACTTTCCACAGCTTTCAAGATGTCAGGCGACGCCTTAATGGCGGAGTTTGGGCCAGCAGCGTCCTTCCTGAGAAAATCTGACAAGGAGCGACTGGAGGCCCAAACACGACCTTTTGACATGAAGAGGGCCTGTTTCGTGCCCGATCCCGAAGTGGAGTACGTTAAAGCTACAGTTACCAGCAGAGATGGGGACAAAGCAACCGTTGAAACTGAAACTGGAAAGGTAAGCAGGCCGCAAATGTATAACCTGGAGAAATGGTTGTGGTTAAAAACAAAAGAAAACCAACAACTTTTAGTGGATCTTAAATGAATTCTAAATGTTTGCTGTGATAAATGTCTTACAGACTGTTACGGTTAAGGAGGTAGACGTCCACCCCCAGAACCCGCCCAAGTTCGATAAAATAGAAGACATGGCCATGTTCACCTTCCTCCATGAGCCCGCGGTGTTGTTTAACCTCAAAGAGCGTTACGCGGCATGGATGATCTATGTGAGCAATCGCTACAAAAATCACAAAGCTGCTTCTTTTCAACTTTACGTTCCCAGTAAGTCATATGTTTGCTGTCCGTTTCTGGCGTCAGACCTACTCAGGGCTCTTCTGCGTCACCGTCAACCCCTACAAGTGGCTGCCGGTGTACGATAAATCGGTGGTTAACGCCTACAGAGGAAAGAAGAGGAGTGAAGCTCCTCCTCACATCTACTCCATCTCTGACAACGCCTACCAGTACATGTTGTCGGGTGAGTTCCAGCTAGAAAAGAATGTCAGATATTATCCAGATACTAAAAGACAAGAGGACTAACACAGATCTTGTTTGATATCGTAGACAGAGAAAACCAGTCAATCCTCATCACGTAAGTTGTATATGGTCCTCAAAGCTGCTTTGATTATATTTTCAAGCTGATTTCTTTAATCTTTACTTCATATTTATCATTTAAAATACATATTTTTTCTGCCCAGTGGAGAATCTGGTGCAGGAAAGACTGTGAACACCAAAAGGGTCATCCAGTACTTTGCCAGCATTGCTGCTGTCTCTGGAAAGAAAGATCCAAATCAGGAGAAAAAGGTTGATATTATTTCTTCAATGTTATAAAGAATAAAAACACTAAAATCTACAGCTACAGTGATTAAACCCCGTACTTCCACACAGGGAACCCTGGAAGATCAAATCATCCAAGCCAATCCTGCTCTGGAGGCTTTTGGAAATGCCAAGACCATCCGAAATGACAACTCTTCCAGATTTGTATGAACATTTTCTCACTTCCTATTTTTTGTTGCTGCATTTGGAGAGCTTGCAGAGTTAAACATAAAGTTGAAGAAATGACAGAGTATCATGAGTTGTGTGTGTGTGTGTGTGTGTGTGTGTGTGTGTGTGTGTGTGTGTGTGTGTGTGTGTGTGTGTGTGTGTGTGTGTGTATTATATTTTACAGGGTAAATTCATTCGAATTCACTTTGGGGTGAGTGGAAAATTGTCCTCAGCTGATATTGAGACATGTGAGTCTGCTTTGATAAAAAGCTGTCCAACATTTTTCCATCATTTCTTGAACGATGTCTAGTAAAACCACGTCACTGTTGTGAAAGTTAATGACTACTTTCAGCTTTACATTCATAAGAATACAAAGCTATTGACTAAAGTTTAGCTCGATCTCTTGTGGACACCCCAAATGTAATCATAACATATTTATTTGATTTAGATCTGTTGGAAAAATCTCGTGTCACTTATCAGCTCAAAGCTGAGAGAGACTATCACATCTTCTATCAGATTCTGTCCCAAAGGAAGCCAGAGCTGCTTGGTGAGCACACAACAAACAAAGAGTATACAAGTCTTATAAAACATCTCAGTCTTCGTAACTGAACCTTTTCATTCCTTTAACAGAAATGCTGTTGATCACCAACAACCCCTATGACTATGCGTACATCTCTCAAGGAGAAACAACCGTAGCCTCCATCAACGATGCAGATGAGCTGATTGCTACTGATGTAAGTAAATGCAGTCTGTTGGCTGAAATCCCCCTGCACATAGTTTCCAAACTAAATCAGATTAAATTTGATTTGGTAATAGGAAGCTTTTGACGTCCTGGGATTCACCCAAGAGGAAAAGAACGGCATCTACAAGTTGACTGGAGCTATTATGCATTATGGAAATATGAAGTTCAAGCAGAAGCAGAGGGAAGAACAAGCAGAGCCCGACGGCACAGAGGGTAGGCAATGACGCCGTCTGTTTGTACACTTTGACATCATAGGAACTACAGAAACATTCGCTGATCCCATTGCAATAATAGCAATAATCTGACACAACAACCAATTTTAGATGTGGACAAAGTGGCATATCTTATGGGCCTGAACTCTGCTGACCTCATCAAGGGACTCTGTCACCCGAGAGTTAAAGTAGGCAACGAGTGGGTCACCAAGGGCCAAAATGTGCAGCAGGTAACCAAAACGCATCTATATTTTGTGTGTTTATCAGCAGAATTGATAAATATCACGTTTAAATAAGTTTGCATCCAATAACATTTTTAGGTGTACTACTCCATCGGTGCTCTGGCAAAGTCAGTGTACGAGAAAATGTTCCTGTGGATGGTGGTGAGAATCAACCAGTCCCTGGATACCAAACAGCCTCGGCAGTACTTCATCGGGGTGTTGGACATCGCTGGATTTGAGATATTTGATGTGAGTTTGTGGTTTCATGGGCAGTCGATCTGTAGGAGACAAGATCTCACTCTGCATTTGCTTATATGGCTTCTAGTTCAACACCTTTGAGCAACTGTGCATCAACTACACCAACGAGAAGCTGCAGCAGTTTTTCAACCACCACATGTTTGTGTTGGAGCAAGAGGAGTACAAGAAAGAGGGCATTGTGTGGGAGTTCATTGACTTTGGTATGGACTTGGCAGCCTGCATTGAACTCATTGAAAAGGTTTGTACATCATCCAGTCTAAGAGCATACAAGGAGTAATCTGAGGATTTAGTCTCAGATTAGATGTTTGTGTTCGTGCTGTCATTTCTTTCTTGTGCATAGACATTAAAGGATGAGTTTTTGATGTTTAATCTTTCGTGCATCTACCCTAACAGCCGATGGGCATCATGTCTATCCTTGAAGAGGAGTGTATGTTTCCAAAAGCCAGTGACCTGACATTTAAGGCCAAACTGTATGACAACCATCTGGGTAAAAGCCCCAACTTCCAAAAGCCCAGAATCGTTAAAGGGAAACCGGAAGCTCATTTCTCTTTGATTCACTATGCTGGTACTGTTGATTACAACATTGGCAACTGGCTGGAGAAGAATAAAGATCCACTGAATGAGACTGTGGTCGGACTCTATCAGAAGTCTAACCTGAAGTTACTATCTATGCTATTTGCTGGGTATGCTGGCGCTGAATCACGTGAGGCCTCCGTCACCTTACTGATTATTACTTCCATTGAATTTAAGCAGTAATTTTAAACTTGAACATCCATAATTTTCATACAGCCCAGGATGCAGGAGGCAAAGGGGGGAAGGGGGGAAAGAAGAAAGGTTCTTCCTTCCAGACTGTGTCTGCTTTGCACAGGGTAGAGTACATATCACGTTTTAGGCATTTCCAAAGTGAGGTATACTGCATCCAGTATCTAATTTATGCTGTACTTGCATCAACAGGAAAATCTGAACAAACTAATGACCAACCTAAGGTCAACTCACCCTCATTTTGTTCGCTGCATCATCCCCAATGAGACCAAGACTCCTGGGGCTATGGAGAACCCTCTGGTCATGCACCAGCTGCGCTGTAATGGTGTGCTGGAAGGAATCAGAATCTGCAGAAAGGGATTCCCTAACAGGATTCAGTACGGCGATTTCAAGCAAAGGCAAGGAAAACTCATGTTATTCGTAAGATCCTTTCCAATCCGGGTGTAAATGATGTTCCAAAGCATAACACCTAATTTGTTGAAGTTGTCAAGTTTGATGGTTGAGGTCAGAAGTTGTCCTTGTTGGTACTTTCTCTACAGCAATGTTGATGATGCTTCTCTTGGGTTGCCTGAAGTTGGTTTCTCATAGTGATATGAGAAACCATTGGAAATAAAGTCACTAAAGGGCACATCTAGACAGATGTTTCACCTTTGACAGTAATGCCTACATCAAACAATAGCTTATCTGACTGAGAAAAATCTAAACATGTCATATTTGATGCTACAAAATTACATGAACAATTTGCAAACGTTGTAGAAATAACCTGATAAAATGTGTCTTATTGTCATGCTTGCACTACCCACACAGCTTTACTTACTGCATGCCGAATGCTTGAGGGGCATTACCATACTTCGATTGGGTAAAGAAAAAAAAGTGGCACTACAGCAGAAGTAACCTAAACTAGATTTCAACTGTTTTCATTTAGAAATTTTCATATTCACCTCCAAAAGTTGCGTCATTTCAGATATCGCATCTTGAACCCGAGTGCCATCCCTGAAGGGCAGTTCATTGACAATAAAAAAGCAGCTGAGAAACTTTTGGGGTCTTTGGATATCGATCATGAGCAGTACAAGCTGGGACACACAAAGGTTGGTTCTGTATATCAAAAACCACTAAGAGCAGATTGAGAAAAACATTTCCTGTCCTTTGACAAAAAAACAAATCTGTCACTATCAGGTGTTCTTCAAAGCTGGCTTGCTGGGTGTACTGGAAGAGATGAGAGACGACCGTCTAGCTCTCATCATCACTGGGATTCAGGCGAGATCCAGAGGACTGCTTGCCAGGATTGAGTTCCAGAAAATAGTTGAACGCAGGTTGGAGTTCACTGCTTATTTTCACCACACACACACACACACACAAAAAAACATAATTCTGACAAAGAAAATTCAAACATCCTGATTTTCTCCACAGGGATGCCTTGCTGGTGATCCAGTGGAACATCCGTGCCTTCATGGGTGTGAAGAATTGGCCCTGGATGAAGATGTTCTTCAAGATCAAGCCTTTGCTTAAATCAGCTGAGACCGAGAAGGAGATGGCAAACATGAAAGAGGAGTTTACCAAGCTCAAGGAGGCCTATGCCAAATCCGAAGCCCGCAAGAAAGAGCTTGAGGAAAAGATGGTCACCCTCCTCCAAGAGAAGAATGATTTACAGCTCCAATTTCAATCTGTGGGCTGAGTACCTTATCCTACTTTTTAACAGTTGCATAGAGCTACTGTAGAATATAACACAAGCTTAATTCCCTCTGTGTAGGAGCAAGACAATCTTGCAGATGCTGAGGAGCGTTGTGAAGGTTTGATTAAGAGCAAAATCCAACTGGAGGCCAAAGCGAAAGAGCTGACCGAGAGGCTGGAGGACGAGGAGGAAATGAATGCAGAGCTGACTGCCAAAAAGAGAAAGCTGGAGGACGAATGTTCAGAGCTCAAGAAAGACATCGACGATCTGGAGCTGACTTTGGCTAAAGTGGAAAAGGAAAAGCACGCCACTGAGAACAAGGTGTACTTCATGTTAACTGGCTGGTCAAATTCTTGGTTTTGGGAATAATTCCCTTCTTCATGCTAATATGTTGTGTGCTTCCTATAAGGTGAAAAACCTGACAGAGGAGATGGCAGCGTTGGATGAAATCATTGCCAAGTTGACCAAGGAAAAGAAAGCTCTTCAGGAGGCTCATCAGCAGACGCTGGATGACCTGCAGAGTGAGGAGGACAAAGTCAACTCTCTGACCAAGGCCAAAGTCAAGCTGGAACAGCAAGTCGATGACGTGAGTGCTGGCATTCAGAGAGAAGTACCTTGGAGGGACAAACTGCTGAGCTAATTGTTTGGAATGATCCTTCAGCTTGAAGGATCACTGGAGCAGGAGAAGAAAATAAGAATGGATCTGGAAAGAGCCAAGAGGAAGCTGGAAGGGGACTTGAAGTTGAGCCAAGAAAATGTGATGGACCTGGAGAACGACAAACAGCAGCTGGAGGAGAAGCTTAAAAAGTAAAATACACAAATCAGCAGATGCGATTTTAATGACAGTTGTCTAAAGTAAAAGGTTTGTGCCTTTCAATGCAGGAAAGACTTTGAAATCAGCCAGCAACTCGGTAAGATTGAGGACGAGCAGGCGATGGGTGCTCAGCTTCAGAAAAAGCTGAAGGAGTTGCAGGTAAGCGCGTCAGCAAACATCTTATGCCTCCTTTTCTCTTTATTAGCCGTGCCTCTAACAATGTCGGGCGACTTCCATCAAGGCCCGAATCGAAGAACTCGAGGAGGAGCTGGAGGCTGAAAGGGCAGCCCGGGCCAAAGTGGAGAAGCAAAGAGCCGACTTGGCCAGGGAGCTGGAGGAGATCAGCGAGAGGCTGGAGGAGGCCGGAGGAGCCACCGCAGCCCAGATCGAGCTGAACAAGAAGAGGGAGGCTGAGTTTCAGAAGATGCGCAGGGACCTGGAAGAGGCCACCCTGCAGCACGAAGCCACCACGGCGGCGCTGAGGAAGAAGAGCGCCGACAGTGTGGCCGACCTGGGAGAGCAGATCGACAACCTGCAGAGGGTCAAGCAGAAGCTGGAGAAGGAGAAGAGCGAGCTCAAGTTGGAGCTGGACGATGTGATCTCCAACATGGAGCAAATCGCCAAAGTGAAAGTAAGACACTCCTAGAAAAAAACAAGACTGCTTACATCCTTTGCAGATGTAAGCAAACATTTATTTTATTAGTTTGTAATAAAATAAATTCTTTAGAAAAGACATTGTTCCAGGAAACACTAAAGGACCTTTACATGAAGAAACGGGTCTAAGCTTTCTAGTCTACTAGATTCCCCAATGTGATTTGTATTGGGTTAGCTGGTTCCACGTTGTGCATACACATACTGTGGCTTCAAGCCTGCAGCACAATATTTCTGTATATCTTTACTAAATTGCATGTTTATGCTACTTTACAGAGATACGAGTCAGAAGCTTAACGGTATATACTTTTTATATTGAATAGTTTTGCATCTTTTGTGAAAGTAGTCTTTAAGTGCCTGCTGACATTTTGAAGAAAACACCAATATGCTAAGCTAACAGTCATTACCACCATGTTTATATCACTTATAGCAATACAAAAAGCCCCCCCTCCCTCTCAAAAGTATAAACATTAAGAGTGTACCGAATCCAAATTGCTGCCAAACAGATGATTTAAGAGAAGCTAATGGGCATCTAATGTTACAACTGCATCAGGCAGAACCATATATGCCATATATTGTGATGTTTCAATTACCTCAACATCTTGTAAGATGAGATCTTGTTACAACCTAGTAAACATGGAAATCAATCGGTTGCAAGTTTTCTTCAAACATGCCAAATTTGACACCTTGTTCATTTTTTTCTTTAGACCAACCTGGAGAAAATGTGCCGTACCCTGGAGGACCAGGTGTCTGAGTACAGAACAAAGTCAGAGGAGGCCCAGCGCTCCATTAATGATTTCACCATGCAAAAAGCAAAGCTACAAACTGAAAATGGTAACAAAATACACTCCTGCTGAAATAGAATCATTATTTTATTTCATGACATCAAAAAACCACAGGACAATCTGTGGACCGAGCCTTTGTTTTACAGGGGAGCTTCTGCGGCAGATGGAGGAAAAGGACTCTTTGGTCTCGCAGCTGACCCGAGGGAAGCTGTCCTACACTCAGCAGGTTGAAGACCTCAAGAGGCAGCTGGAGGAGGAGGTGAAGGTAGGCTATGGTTTCAAGAAGTTCAGATTTTTTTTTTTTAGAAAAAAAATCTCTCCCAGCGTGTCAACTTGATTCCATTCCAATTTCTCAAAGGCCAAGAATGCACTTGCCCATGCAGTGCAGTCTGCTCGCCATGACTGTGATCTGTTGAGAGAGCAGTTTGAGGAGGAGCAGGAGGCCAAAGCCGAGTTCCAGCGCAGCCTGTCCAAGGCCAACTCCGAGGTGGCTCAGTGGAGAACCAAGTACGAAACCGATGCCATCCAAAGAACCGAGGAGCTGGAAGAAGCAAAGTAAGGACTTCAGAACAATTCCCTTCTCTTTTGTTTTGCCTGCACCGTGATTGCTTCATTATGTTTTTGCCTTTAGGAAGAAGCTAGCTCAACGCTTGCAGGAGGCCGAGGAAGCTGTTGAAGCTGCAAACGCTAAATGCTCCTCCCTGGAGAAAACCAAACACAGGCTTCAAGGGGAAATCGAGGATCTCATGGTGGATGTGGAGAGATCTAATGCGGCTGCCGCAGCTTTGGACAAGAAGCAAAGAAACTTTGACAAGGTGCTGACAAGTTGCAGATACGTAGAGTCCTTTTGGGGGAAAAAAGAAGGCTTGTTGAGAAAAATTGTTACGTGAAATTCTCGCAGGTCCTTGCTGAGTGGAAGCAGAAGTACGAGGAGTCTCAGACGGAGCTGGAAAGCTCTCAGAAAGAGGCGCGTTCCCTCAGCACTGAGCTGTTCAAGCTCAAGAACTCCTACGAAGAGTCTCTGGATCATCTGGAGACCATGAAACGCGAAAACAAGAACCTTCAAGGTACGTAGAACTCATTATTCAAGTTTCACAATACACACGATATGGTTGAAGGATAGAAAAATGAATAATTCTGCCTAAAACAGAGGAAATTTCTGACCTGACTGAGCAACTTGGTGAGGGAGGAAAGAGTATCCATGAGCTGGAGAAGATCCGCAAGCAGCTGGAGCAGGAGAAAGCCGAGATACAAACGGCTCTGGAAGAAGCAGAGGTGATTGAAACGTCGGATACGTCACGCATTCACCTTTGTGACCTTTGATGCTTTGAGGGGAAACCCAGCCGCTTTCTGTTCTTTCTGCGCCAGGGTTCCCTTGAGCACGAGGAGGGTAAGATCCTCCGAACCCAGCTGGAGTTCAATCAGGTGAAGGCGGACATCGAGCGCAAGCTGGCCGAGAAGGACGAGGAGATGGAGCAGGCCAAGAGGAACCAGCAGAGGACAGTGGACACCCTGCAGGGCTCCCTGGAGGCAGAGACTCGCAGCAGGAACGAGGCTCTCAGGCTGAAGAAGAAGATGGAAGGAGATCTCAACGAGATGGAGATCCAGCTGAGCCAGGCCAACAGGCAGGCGGCAGAGGCTCAGAAGCAGCTCAAAGGAGTCCATGCCCACCTAAAGGTCACAGACCCAACATCACAGGCTCATCACTTGTCAATGGAAGTTAAGCTGAATCTGCATATCTTTTGTCGTAGCAGGACTCGCAGCTGCAGCTGGACGATGCGCTCCGGTCCAACGACGACCTTAAGGAGAACGTCGCGATTGTGGAGAGACGCAACAACCTGCTGCAGGCGGAGCTCGACGAGCTGAGGTCTTTGGTGGAGCAAACCGAGAGAGGGCGCAAGCTGGCGGAGCAGGAACTGCTGGACGTCAGCGAGAGAGTTCAGCTGCTGCACTCACAGGTAGACCAGCCAGCAAATGTCCAGTCCGTACCCATGTTGGTATGAGGGACACTTCACAACTTGGCTTCTCCTTTAGGGTGGATCAACGCATGAGGGATAATTAGAGCTGGAGAAAATGTTTATAGGCAGTTGCACAAGCGAACAGGTTTTCTGTTGCTAACTTGCATGTTGAGTGAACATGGAGCTGCTCCCACTTCTGTGTTGACCGGAGTCCAGCTCTGCACCGAAACTGGCTTATCACACTGAAGTTGGTATTTGCGTCAAGGCTCATGATTCGTTGCTAAACCTAAGAGCTACTTCTTTGTCCTGCATTTTTATTTCTGCATTCAAAATTTCTGATGTTCATTTCTGAACTGATTTTCTCTATACTCTTCGCTTCATTCTTTGGAACGCAATGTGAGATTACTCAACCTCCAAACAATTCAAATCTGAAACACACTAAAAAAAAAGCCCTGCTACCTGCCTGTGTGGCTTTGCAATGTTTTTATTTTCTTTTTTTTGCAAATGGTCAGTTTCAATCTGTTGTAACGATTTTTTGAGGTTACCAGTCAGTCAAGACGTGCTACTGGTGAGCTAACGCTCTGTCCTGATCTCCCAGAACACCAGCCTGCTGAACCAGAAGAAGAAGCTGGAGGGAGACGTTGCTCAGATTCAGAACGAGGTGGAGGAGGCCGTGCAGGAGTGCAGAAACGCCGAGGAGAAGGCCAAGAAGGCCATCACCGACGCAGCCATGATGGCGGAGGAGCTGAAGAAGGAGCAGGACACCTGTGGCCACTTGGAGCGCATGAAGAAAAACATGGAGCAAACCATCAAGGACCTGCAGCACCGCCTGGACGAAGCGGAGCAAATAGCGATGAAGGGCGGAAAGAAGCAGGTCCAGAAGCTGGAGGCCAGGGTAAACGGTCCCCATCAGTCACAGTGCTGCTGGACATTACAGCACCTTTTACATTTATCATCATGTCCTCTTTTTTTCCCCTTCACCTCCTTCATTTCAAGGTCAGAGAGCTGGAAAACGAGATCGACATGGAACAAAGAAAAAGCAGTGACTCCATCAAAGGGGTCCGCAAGTATGAGAGACGCATCAAAGAGCTCACCTACCAGGTCCACCCCGCCCCACACTGCAAAACTAGTTTCTACCACAAATGATATGCTTTAACTAAGACAAAACCACCTTTAAAGTAGCTTTTCAGAATGATATGGGAGCTTGTTTTAAGTCAATAATTCCTTATTGTCAATGAAAAAAGTTCTGGTTCCTCTGGTAAGTTATTTCACTTGTAACTTGGGAAAAATGTCTTGTTATAAGTGAAATAATCTGCCAGTGGAACTAAAACTTCTGCATCAACATTAAGGAATTGCTGACTTAAAACAAGCTTCTTGCTGAAAAGTTACTTGTAAGTCAGTTTTGTCGTATTTAAAGTGTACTAAGATATTTGCACTAGAAATTAGTGCAAAAGATTTTGCGTTCATGCTCAGTAAGCAACATAATCTGCTGATTGAACAGACGGAGGAGGACAAAAAGAACCTGGCCCGTCTGCAGGATCTGGTGGATAAACTTCAGATGAAAGTGAAATCCTACAAGCGGAGCGCGGAGGAGGCCGTAAGCTGGAACGCTTCGGTTTTGGTTGTCTTCGTTATGTTAACAGCGTTGCGTTAAAACCCCGCTGATCCCAACGTTCTTTTCCCCAGGAGGAGCAGTCCAACGTGAACCTGAGCAAGCTGCGCAAGCTGCAGCACGAGCTGGAGGAGGCGGAGGAGAGGGCCGACATCGCAGAGTCTCAAGTCAACAAGCTGCGAGCGAAGAGCCGAGACGCCGGAGCTAAGGTGCGGAGACGAACGTGTCAAGGTTTCAACGTTTGCTGCTCTAAATCATTTTGCAAAAGGACGACGTCTTCTGACTGTATTTTTTTCTTCTTCCAGAAATCGCATGATGAAGAATGAAGCCGAGGCTCCTCTGCGTGCCTGTAGTTTAGTTGTAGGCTTGTAGTTCTCCTTTATCCTCCATGCAACATGAGAGGAATAAAGAATAAACGAGCTACGCAGGCACCTGCACCACCAGTCTCAGTGGTGTCATTTAACTCCATCAGCTGATTACAGCAACACTTAAAATAGACTTAGCAAGAACCAGGATGTCTTTACTACCAATACAAAACTGCTGAATGCTTTTTTGTTCTTTTTTTTTTGACAAAAAAAGAAGGAAAAAAACAGAAAAGAAGTAGCCTTGGCTTTGAGTCTGACAATTGTGCTTGTGGCAGCATGCGGCTCTGATGTGCTGCTGACATGAGCAGCTGAGTGTGCAGCTGGGGATGAGCTGTAGGAGGACGACTGCAGGCGGCTCCGTTCAGACAGGAGGACGGACCAGATGAATCGGGGTTCTGAGTGAGTCGTCTCAGGCCTTGTTTTGGTTTGGCCGGAGCCAGGAAACCAATCCATTTAAATCGAGGTTGAATTAAAGTGGAAGCTGCGTGTTGCATCTTTCATTAAATGACATTAATACCCCTGTTGAATGTGTGTAAACCCTTGACTGGGGCAGTAATCTGAAACATTTAAACGTTGTTGCTGCTATAATGTTTTGATTAAACAGCAAAGAAAACAGATACTGTTAGTCCACTAGAGGGCAGCATTGGTACGCTTGTCCTACATCATGACACACAGCTTCCCGTATTCGGATCACAATGATGCGTCATTTTTTTTCTTTCAAAGTAAAATTTCCAAGGTTTTTTTTCCCACTAGCTGTTAAGTAGTTATTTAAAAAAAAATCTTTAGGGAAATTAAAGTAAATAAACTTTGCCACACTGATGGGTCAGCCATCTATCAAAGTTATAATATATTGAGTCTGATTAAACTATATCTTTGTTCCTTTTTATTACTTAATCTGTCCTATTTCCAGTTTCTCACACCTCCTCATCCTCATAAATTGATAAAGGAGAGTCAGCAGCCTAACAGACACGTTAAAAAATGCTAAAAGTAGATCCTTTAAAATTGCTAATCTAATCTAAAGATCCCATGTTACAAAGCAATCTTTTTTTTTTGCTTTACGTAAGAAACAAACCCACCATGGTGCGTCTAGGATGTTCGTTTATTGTGGCAACAGTGACGTTGCGGTTCAATCACAGTGACATTTCAAAGTCCAAGCTTTCTTTTATAACTATAGAACCACTCCCAATAAAATAAACAGTGTCAATGTGTTTAACGCCTCTCTCCATTATCATGTTGCATAATACATGATTTGCTCTTTTTAATTAGCTACTCTGACCTATTGATATCAACAGTTTACTTATTGTGCTGGAGGAAGATTTCTGATGTGTGTAATGGGTGAAACCATTTGGTGCATAACCAGTTTTTCCACTTTAAGATATAACAGAATCTCATATTTGAGCCAGACTTTGAGTAATTGGTCTTTAAGTTTTTTTTTAAATTTTTGAATATTTGCTACCAATTTACTTTCCCCCTGACCCCGTTGACCTTAAAGTAGGCAAATATAAAAAAACCCAAACAGCTAAACTTAATTTTTATCAAAGTGAAAACATTGCATCACATTTTAAATATGGTCAATATTAAACTTGAAATGCACTGTAAGGATGGAATATTTGATAGGCTTTAATATTTCAGGTGCAGTGCTTGGTAATGAAATATTTTGCCACTTTGATGAACTTATGCTATATTCCTCCTCACAGTGACAATAGGTCCTAGTGATCAAGATCCAAATCATGAGGTTGCACCACAATTTCCTGCAGGCCTCGGAAGAATCTTTCCTAAAATTGTATCTTTTAGCACTTTGTTTCTGGCAGCAAAAATTAACACAGAAATGCCTGCGATGTCAAAGTTTGATACATAGTTATTTTATCAACAACAAAATGATTCCTAAAGAGGTGTAATATGAAAAACAAAAAGCAGTGTAATAATCACCTGAAGGGATCATGACTAAAGAAATGGCAGCACATGAAGTACCAAAAAACAAAAAAAAAGCCAGCAGGGATCTGGCAAAGAATCTGAGAAATCTGTCCTCCCTAAACATCAACATGCATGTACAAAAAAAGCTTTATATCTGCCGAACTGTTACTTTTGGCCTCCAAGTAGTGGAATTGTTCTTGCTGCCAATGCCTAAACACAAAGAACCAAAAGATCCATGACACTGATTTATTCCTTCTTAAGATTTTATGCTTAAAAATAAAACATTACAAAGGCTCAGAAACTAAATTCTCCCTGTGAGAGGAATCATGACAAGTCTAAATGAATTAAACTTCCAATGTCTTAAGATGGAAACTTGACACCCTTTCTGAAGTCTGATGAATTCTTTGCAAGAGACAAGAAAATCTGGCTAACTGGGAGCTATATATATATATATGTATATATATATAATAAATATAAAACAAGAATATTTTTCAAAACAGAACAGTGAATGTGAAGGCAGTGCATTCAGGATGACATATGCTGTGAAGCAGCAAAGCCCTTCCCAGATGATGTCAGGGCTTTATAATCTGAAGCAGAATGTGTTGCCTTGGTGTCAAAGCGCCTCGGAAAGTCACAAAGTACACTTCCAGCAAACACGCTGAGCGCTGATCAACCACTGGGGTCAAAGGATGGTTTATCTAACCATCACCACAGCAGCTCACTGGTTGCCACAACTACTGGCGACAGGGTGGAGCTGCACACACTGAGGCTTTGGGATGACTCCACCTGTAGCACAGACTGTCGTTGGCACTCAGGAACTCATCTGGTTAGGAAGTAACTCACAAACAGGAACGGCGCCTTAGGCTTTTATTCCTTTTGCCTTACATACAAATTAAACTTTATTGCCTCTAAAAATCATCACACAGACATAAATAACACAAGGAAAGTCAAAAAGGTTATGTTAGAAAAGTCCGATTTATTTATAAAACAGATATATTAAGATTTGGGATTGTCTTTGTGCAAACAAGAGCAGAATGTTAAGACAGAAAATATTAATAAATTCAATTCCAGTGTACAATTCTCATATTTACAGACATTTAAAATCCTTGAGAACAACAGTTTTTACTCCCTTCAATAGTCAAAGACAATAGAGATCATGAAACCTCACAGGACAGCATATCATGCACCTTCGTGCTTATTGTCACCTGGTAGAATGAAATGCAAAGCTGAAGACAGAGTTTGTGCCAATAGCTTGAACCTTACAGAGTGTTTTGTTCTTTTACAAAACAACCACATGTATACTTAGAAGCGCTGGTCACATCCACCATGCCACAACACTACAAATGTAAAAATCAATCACCATTTGGTACTTATGAACCGAGGAGCTGCATACAAATTAGAATACACCGCACATGAAACTATGCTGATTGTATCAGGCTTGCTCATGCAGTGACCCAACTTCCTGCCAGGACTTGGTACACAAATTTTAAAAAGCAGCTTAAGCAAGGCAACTCTTTGTCTGAGCTACCCTCATGTCTTTCTGGTTGCAAAACAAACAAAAACAGGCGACACAAAAACCCCCCAAACAGATTTCTCTCCACAAAGTTTCCTGCCTTTTGTTCTCGTCCAGACTCCTTTCACAGCTCCGTCTCCCTTTCTCCACCGTCTGAGTCTATGTAATATTCATCGTCCGTTGTTGTGTCAGAGTTGCTGTCTGAAGATTCATCAAAAGTGTTGAGACTGGACACAAAGCCCCTGTAGGGCCGATGCGCTCTGGAGGACTGGCCGTCTGCTTGGTGTGCTGCTTCTGGTGAGCCGGGAAAGGTGGGGGTAGGAAGACTAGTAGGTCTGGACATGCGTCTGGTTACCGGCGAGAGGGGAGGCGTCGGAGGAGGGGTCGGGGGGCCCTCTGCATCCCATGAAAAGTGGCAGATGTTCATGCTGGGGCTGCGAAGAAGACCTGCGCTTGAGGGAGTACCGGTACTGGACTGAGACGGGGGCACTCCTGAGCTCCACTTAGCCAAGCACTGAGTCAGTGATCGAGGGAGGGATCTGGATCGCATCTTCTCAGCATCACAAGGGAAACGTGACATGCGAGGGTCGTGCTCAGGCTGGGTATAAAACGGTCCCATTTCAGCAGGGGTGACGGACCTCTGGTGCAACTCATTGCCGCTGCTTGCAGGAGATAGAGCGGGGTGAGAAAGATCGCCCACGCTCAAAAACCTGGTCCCAGTCGAAATCCGTCCAGGCCGTGCCGGTCGACTGGAGAGGACAGAGCTTACAGAGAAGGATCTCCCCGGTTCGATGCCATACTTCAAATCCGCGTACGATGACGTAAAGGGTTCGTTCTCCTTTCCTGGACTTGAAGTGGGGGGACCGGTAGACGCCCGGCTCCTTCTTGTGACTCCCAACCTGATTCCATCCACGGGCTCAAATGGAGATGAGGATTCCCTGCGCCGCTGAAGCTTTGGGCTGAAGAATACGTTGTCCTCGAACACTTCCGCAGTGGAAAGTGGGGAGACAGGTGAAAGAGAGGAAAATGGTGAGAAGGGACTCCTGGGGCTGGGTGTAGACTTCCTGCTCTGACTTGGATAAGCAAAATTAGGGCTGAGGCTCCCATCAATACTGTGATCCGAAAAGGACAGTAACTGGCTTGTGGCTGTATGCTGTCTCTCACTGTTCTCACACATGTCAAACTTTTCAACAGGGCCATGGACTGTCAGATGAATTTGACTTTGAGGTGCGGCACAAGAATTCGGATCCTCTCTTTTGTTGCCTTGAGCGGGACGCTCTGACCAGACGGGCAAATCATTTCCTGCCTTTCTTTCTCCAGCAGACAGTGCTGGCACGAGAGTGTATCTATTGTCAGTTTGTCTTTTCGTGCCCTCTGTTTTCACTGCCTTGTCTTTCAGCACCATCTCCTTCTCCTGTCTTTGTTCCTCCAGAGTTTTGGTACTGTCTGCGCTGGCATCGCTGACACTGCTCACGTCGCTTGATCCACTGACAGAAGGTGTTTGGGAATTGCGCCTCCACTTCCACGGGAAGGACAAATCCTCCTCTGTTCGCTTGGAGCTGAATTTTTGCTTCAGCTTGTTAAACATCTGGTCCATTTTGTTGTAACTCTTGGCGACCCTGTCCGACTCCGACCTAGGTAAACCAGAGCTTGGTGTGCTGACGCTTCTCTTTATGCCAAACCGGCTTTTCTTAGGACTTTCTTCATTATTAACCTCAACTGAATAAAACTTACTTTTACCCAGAACGCTCTCCTTCGCGCCTGTGTTACTGGTTTCATCAAGACTGGGTTCACTCTTTGTTGACCTGCCATCACTGGAGCTCTGATCAGAATGCCTTCGCGACCTTTCAACTACTTCATTGCTCTGTGATGAGCCTGGCTGCGGCTTAAACTTGGTCTCCACAGAAACCAAAGTGTTTGCGTTGTGTTGTGAAGATGTAGGTGTGGTGTCCTTTGGGGTGTCTGCAGCTGCATTTGATTTAGATTTAATTTTGTAAACAAGTGTTTCAGTTACATAGGTTGAAGAGAAGCTGTGTTCCTCATCACCCAAAAGAGACTGAGAGGTGATATGAACCCTGTTGTCAAACAGCTGTATCTGACTATTTGACTGATATTGGACGTGGCCTTGAAGGTTATTATTGTTGACCCGGTCAGTGTCTGACAGACTGCAAACCGAGCTTTCTTGTTTTGCAGTTCCGCTTTGGAAAGGCTTTAAACAAGCCTGGGATGGTCTGACAGGCGACAAAGGGGGTTTGAAAGTGGAGACAAATAGGTTGGCATCTGATAAAGTCTGCGGAGTAGGATTCAAATGAGAAGGCTGGGAAATCAGAAATGTCTGTGGTGAGGTCTTCAGCTCTCCTTTTGTCTGCCTGGTAGACATCAGTGTAGAGTAAGGTGGGGTGCTGTAGCGATTTTTATACCCACTGGGGAAGTCAGGAGGGAGGGAAAGGGGAGCGGAGTGACGGCACTGAACTGTGCCAGACTCCACTGACAGCGTACGTTCCTGCCTGGTTGCAAAAGGGCCCTGGACTCCCTGGTCGGAGTTCATGGTGTCACCAACCGTGTGTTTGTTTACGCCACGCTCCCTGGTCACTACCTCGGCACAGTCGGATGATAAGGAGCGGTATTTCCCTCCTTTTCCCGGCTGTGTGTTGTTAAAAGCCTTGTGTTCACCCCCTTCCGGACTACCTGACTGTGGATACGAGAAGGCAGAGGGGGGGCTTTGGGTGAGCTTTGTGGGAGCTGAAGAGTTGTTTGCCTGGACCTGGGGAAGATCTGGCTTCTCCACACTGACCGACTCCGAGCTCCGTCCTTCCACCGTGTCCTGCCACGTTACTCGCCTCTCTCTCTTTCCATGTTTTTTTGGTTCTCTTTCTAGACTGTTATAAACTATGCTTTTTAACTTGGGGGGAGAAGGTTCCGAGGTGGGACTAGCGATTACTGGAGTTGCGGGGGGTGTTAGGAGAGAGGAGACACCCACAGGAGTTGGTGACGTCATGGTGGAAGCCACAGGGGGGCTCAGGGTGGACGGGCTACGAGGAGTGGTAGCAGAGGATGTGGTTGGAGTGGCTGGTGTGTAGCTGCCTCTTGCTTTATTGAGAGTGTTTACCGAAGGAATAAGGCTGGTCACGGGTTTAGCGTGGTAAGGTTTAGGAAGGCAGACATAACTTCTTTTAAAACCAAGAGGGGAGACGTTGGATTTACCGGTAAATGTTGATGTTTGAGCTGAGGAAGAGTGAACACTGTTGTTAGAAGAAGCCTGTTGAGACTGGAAAGAAAGTGTATGTTTTGGGTTTGAACTCGGGGGGCTGTCATACGTAGTTTGAGAAGGATAAGGTTGGTCGCTGGGAGCGGAGGAATAACTGTGGAAAAGATGGGGTTTGCTCAACCTTTGTGTGTCCATTTTGTTTTGAGATGTAGATGCACTGGTGGACTTCAGCGGAGAACCATTGTATTTACCAAAGCTATCTGCGGGCAGATTTGAGGTCATGGGAGTAAATGAAGTAGACGAAGGCACACGAGCTGAGAGCAAAGTCTTTCTTTCATCATTCTTGTCTGGAACCTTGGTTTGCTTTAGTGTTGTTTGCGCTAAAACTGTGCTGACTTTAGAAGCAGGCCGACAATCAGGCATACTCTGAGGTTTTTGTGGTTGTCTATTGTCTCCATTTAAGCCACGCTGCTGGATGGCAGTTCTTTCTGATTCAGGTGACCGCATCTTTATTAAAGAGCGGTTCATGTTGCTTTTGCGAGCCAACTCTACTGTGTTGTTATCACTGTTAAGCATATAACTACCCAGTCTTTTGTTGTCTGTCAGACTCGGAGAGTCCGTTTTCTCGTGGTCTTTCTTGTTTGTGTTTTTCACACCGAGAGGAGAACTGCCTTCCTGAGAAACTTGTTTCCACCAGGAAGTGGATTTCAGGTTTGCTCGCCTTGGAAGACTGTGAGTTTTTGAAGGAGCAGAGTGATCAAGGGGAAAATATCTAGTAGGAGAAATCGAGCTCTCTGAGAAAGGGATTGTGTTGTCCACATTCTCACAATTTTGCTGCCTCTGAAATGTAGGTTTGGAAGATGTAAAACTAGTTTGGGTCATCTGAGACTGCTGGGTATAAGAATTGTCTTTCATAGTTCTGCTTGTTGGTGAAGTTAGAAACGAAAACTTCTCGGATACGTTTTTCTCTCTATGATCGGAGCCCACAGGAGAGAGTGCCGGTCTGGTTTCGGTTCTCCTGTAAGAAACCGGAGAAGAACAGAGGACAGACTTTGGTCTCTCTTGTTCATTATTATTGAGAGAACAGTTCCGAGATGAGAACTTCCCCTCAGGGAGGACAGGAATTTGACTGGAGTTTGTGACATTGGGGTTAACTCTAGAGGACAGGAGAATGCTGCTCATTGGTGGATTTGCGCTAAGAGATGATTGTCGTCCATGGAAGTCCATGTGGGGATGCCTTTGTTCATTAAGGTTAGGGGAGAGGTGAGACCAAGACGTTGGAGAAGTGGCTAAAGGGCTTATAGCGCCCGAATCTAATGAAACAGTTGAAATCATGTCCTTTTTAGTGTTGAAATCCAAGCTTGAAGGGTCACTTTTACTTGACCAGCCCACTGTATTACTTCTGGTTCCAAGGACTCTCCTTGGAATGTTCGATCCATCCATCAACACATTCTTCACACCTTGTTGGTGATTTGGTGACGTATTTGCACCTTCTTGCAAATCTGCCTGAGCTTCTGAATATCCAGTTCCATCAAACCTTTTGGTCCGCCTTACACGACCACCCCACTGAGGAGCAAGAACTGTCACCATGGTGGAAGACAACATGGGTACAGGTTCATCCGAACGGTTGCCAAAATAAGAATGGTTGTCAAGGTGGGTTTGGTGTTGTTTTTCGTCTTTTTCAGTTCCCGTTAAAGATCCGGTACACCGTCTGGACTGTGACTCACAGGGTCGTCCGTACAAGTCATTATTATTATGTTCATTTGCTCTGGCGTTACTATTAGGAAGAATGTAAGTTCTGTTCAGGTTCCCGGTTACTTCCAGATCACGGTTAACAACATTGAGGAGTTTTTCTCTCTTCTTGGTTGAAAACAGGGTTGTCTCTGACGATGGATATCCGCTGGTTATTTCTATGGAGGAGCTGGATGAAGTTCCATTAACCTGTTGAGATACACAACATTACCGTCACTGACTGAATGTGCTGGATCTGCCTCACAACAAGTTCTTTTCTCACCACAAAATACTCCTCCCTAGACACAGAATGATTGATATATTTAGCCACATAACAACCATAAACCTCAATGTATTTTATTTGGGATTTTAGATAATGAACAATGTGGATCTCTGCAGCCCCTCTAGAGTTACCTAATGTCTAGTTCATACTGCCAAGATTTTTATGCAGATTCTTGTCATGGTTTTCCAACAGCCTTAAGCTCGTCCCAATTATCGGGATGCCTCTCAAGGATTATTGCTGTTGTGTGTGGTGTGTTAAGAATCGCTCGGCAAGACATTGGGACCACTCTGATGTAAAACCTGGTTCAATTGACATGTTGGATTTCCTGGTCTGATATTGCAGTATGTGTGGTGTTCCCTGAAGAGAAACACAACAGAGTCTATTGAATGTGTCACTTAGTTAATTAGAAAGGGAGGGGGTTTCCAAAAAACACAGAAGACAAAGCTGCCATGGCAGACCAGAAAATCTGGCGGTAATAGTTATTTTTTCTTCTGTTGAATATAGTCCTGAAGCTGTCGGCATTACCTTTTCTCGGTTAGCCATGTTTGTTTACTCTGAACTCATACGTTTGGTGTCGAGAAGTTATGCGACACGTTATGCGAGAGGATATTCATCTGAGATCTCGATGCCAGTGAGTGAAAATTGGTTTGTGTTGCTCCGGTCACATAGCTGGACACCACACACTGTATGACCCCACACCTGTTATACCTAAGATTTATTGTCCTGCGGTGGCCTCAGGTTTTGAAAATCGGACGATTTTAAAATTTTGTTTTGTGAACTAGACATGGCAACAATCGTATTAGAATACAGCCTTGCACTAAGAAATTCACTGGTGTTCCTTTGTCTTTATTCTGCTTGTTGTTGACTGATGTTTTCCTAAAAACAATCAGTCACTTCTGAAGAAACTTGATTTCACTAGATATTATTTACAGATATCAAAATAAAGCGTGGTGATTGCCATACAATTGCTTTTATGCTTTTTGCTTGTGAAAATCTGTTAAGATATGTATAATTTTTCTTCCCCTTCAGAATTACACAATAGTATGCATTAGCCTGCTGCGTAAAGTCCCAAAAAAATGCATCACAGTGTCATTGTAACAGGTCAAAAATATTGAACGGACAGGGATACATTTGCAAGGTGCTGCTGTGTATTTTAAGTGCAGCCATTACATACAGTAACTGTGTGTTTCAGTAGTTGTTTTTATAAGTCAACTTGCTCTTATCATCCTTATCTCACCAATGCAAATTCCTAAGCAGCCATGAAAAAAGCTTCCTGACTTTTACAGCAGGAAGGCTGCTATCATAATTCTTATTTTTTCCTCTCATGTGCTATTACAATTTCTAAATACATGCTGACTTCAGCTGGAGCTTTTTAAAAGCGTATGTTCCCATGCAATAGCTATTTTAGAGATTGAAGCCTGGTCAAACAGGTTATTTTGAAAGGCATGAGAGAGTTCCAGAGACACAAAGACACACACACACATACGCGCGCGCGCGCACAAACGCCCTGTTTCTTCCAACTGTTAAAATAACCATCAATCTCAGATGTTTTTAAGTGTCACTCAAAGATCCAATCACAGAAAACCGTCACCTGGTTCTAAAGAACAGAAAGCTTTGAACTCTCCTCTTGATTAGAGCGGAAACTCTTTGAATAATGTCGGCTCAAAAACTGTAATTTGTCGTATCACTTTCACAGGAAATTATCTTTACCTGCAAGGCGCTGTTCTTGGTCTCGGCTAACTCTGGGTCAACCAAACTGGAAACAAGGGGAGGCGGGGAGATGAGGGAGGGAGGAAGGGAGGAAGGGAAGGAGAAGGAGAAAGAGTGAAATTTAAATGTGAAATCAATCTGATAGTAGGTTATAGCAAGAATAAGCAACTTTACACAACGGCTTTAAGAATAATTTCTGCAGTTAGACACGCCGTTCTTCCTGGACCGTCATTCCTCTGTTCTACTGTAATGTTTTTAAGCGCAAACATTAGAGGGATTACATGGCCAACAATTTCCACGGGAACGCTGATCAACCAGATTGTCTGCATTCCTCGCTTCTTTGTTCTTCTCTAAACAGCTTTCCCAGAGTCAGATGTTCTCCGACTTTGCACCGCATGTTCTCTCTTCGTTCACTCTTCGAGCACTTAATGTAAGGAGGAACAAAGGAACCATAACACACACCCTATATTCAAGATGTCTATATAAGGGAATAACAGTCTGCGGGCAGATGAGAGACGGGGTTGAAGCGGGAGAGTCGGATCTCCGCTGAGTTACAGAAAATAAATAATGTAGTCATTCTTTTCACAATGTGATTCATATTCATACATCTAAAATACAAAGTGATTTTTCCTTTTGTTATTTTTGCAGGAAACAGGAAATATCTGGTAGAGTTTATGCAATATGGACTCAAGAAGGAAACACAAGGAAAGTAATTAGCCAACTGGAAGATGATCTGAGAAACTACATGACGCATCAACTGAAACTATGCGAAGTTATACTTCCTGAAAGACTTCCAACACTTTATTTAGGAGTTTCGTTACATCCTTTGTGAAAATACAATAAATAAATAAATAAATACACCACTTCCTTGTGCACACCACCGTAGACGGTACCGCATCACAAATGGAGGGCAGCAAACTAGGTCCAAAGATTCAATCACGGTTTGACTAAATGTTAGAAAAACATGTGATTTAAATGGCAGAATCAACCTTTATGTGCAGATATTGTAAAACAAAACGCTCTGTACCTGGACCACGCCTCTAGAGTCTTCCCTAGTCCCAGCTTCGGCTTGGAGAGTCGGAGTATGAGGCTGGTGACGAGGATGGAGCCAGCAGCGTTCTGGATCTTGACCTCTGAATGACCCCAAAGAGAAGCCTTGTCCTTTCCTAGACTGTCTGCTGATGTGTTGTCCTGGTATTCACTAATAAAAAACAAGCAGAAAAACATTTGAAATCAGACCGATCCCTTACTTCAGAGTATTTTTGATGCAAATATTCACATTGTTCACATCGCTTAAAAGTTGATTTATCAGATTTGTCTGATCAAATTGCTGGTTTTGCCTGATTATTTCACTAGGAAGTGAAGTAATCACACTTTGGAGAGTGAAATCGAGCTGCGTGGAAACCGATATGCAGAATTAGGGAGATACTGTGTAAAATATGGTATTTTAGCATAGTCTATTTTCTATTACTTTTACTTCTTAATTTTTATCTGAAGAATTAACCTGACAGGAGCATCTAATTAAAATCACAAAATCTACAAGTTTTTATGCATTCATTTCACATGGAGAGGTTTATTTCTTTTTATTTGAACAATTATGATTTAAAGCTTATTAAAGAATAGATTAGGACAAGTCTACACAGTGATTGGGAAGATCAGATTACATACTGCTCAGAAGACAAGCAGGTTAAGACACAAAGATAGCGGCTGCTCACAGAGAGCTGTATCCAAGCACAACAGAGGAATGTTGATAGGAAGGAGAAAGGTGATAGAAGACACACACATGCAGAGATAAGCTCAACCTTCCTATGGTTGAGGGGTGAAGTCCAATCAGAAAGTAAGGGAGAAATTCACACAGACTGTTTCTTCATTTGGACTACAAAGGTCACGTTCCGTCTCTTCGTTGTTCTTGCACAATATGAACATTTTCTCAGGTGTGAGAAACAAAATAATTTGACAATTTTTCATGCTTAAGAAATCCGAATTAAAAGAAATGACAATATGAAAGCAGCTGAAACAAGAAACGGCTTGGTTTAAGATGTGCAACTAAGTCGTCCAGATCTTAGAGTAAGTATTTGAAATAATAAAATATGACACAGTGAAACACTAAATGTTTGATACATTGTGCAGTTATACTTCTATCATCTTCCTTATAAATTAAATGTTATCTGCAGAACCAATGAATGGGCTTATATTCTCCCTCTGCTATCCCTAAAGCCATTTGTTTCACTCAAAGGAAACTGGAGGTCACTTCAAAAAGAATCAATGGTTATTGGTGTTTCAGAAGGAGAAATGGGAGCAAAGAAAGACGCATTACTGTATGTTTGCTGAAAATAGCAGCGAGGCAACTCAGAAATAGCCACACAACAATGCCAACAGGAATAAAGCCTGGTATTCCTTATAAGCTTTGGTGCGGTTGGGGTTGTGCCAGAAAGTAAACACATCTGCAAGGGTTTCTTTGTTCCACATATGTGAAGCTATTTAAAACATTTGACAATTCCAAGTCTCACATTGAAGTTATTGACATGTACCCTGTCGTGTATCTGTTTCACAGTAGCTCTTAGGATCAGAGATAAATGGTGGCAGTCAGCCACTCCGCTACAATCGTCCAAGAAATTCCTCAAATATTGATTCAGGACTTCCCTTGTTAAATATGGATTCCTCTCCAAGATATATTTACCTGAGATCATATCAGAAAATATCTAGGATGAAACAGTTCAACATGTTTTAAACGTGTGCATTCACAGAGTAAGATGAGTTTATTTGTGGGATGAACTAAACTGCATGGCTACTAAACTGCAACTCTTAGAAGGGAACCAACTGGGAACAAACCAGAGCTTTAGCAAATCCCTCACTGTGACTAAGAAGTACAGTTTGCGACAGTTGTGGTTTCACAGTCTAAAACAGTGACAGAGGAAGAAAGGTGGACAGCTGCGTCTTGAGGAAATAGCAAAGAATGTTGCTGCGGCGTTTCCCCTGCAGTCCTCATCAATTATTACTATAAATTCCAGCTGTTAACAATCATTAATGTCATCGGTACAAAAACCCCCCGCTTGAGTAACCAACTGTCATGGACTGGATAGCGTCTGGGGAAATGTTGAGAACGCACAAAGGTTATCCTGGAATGACGGGTTCATTTTTTCCACTTTGAGGATATAGCAACGCGAAAAAACACAGCAACTCGTTTTCTTGTGGCAACGAAGGGTTTTGTAAGGGAGAAAAAAAATGTCACAAACTTTGTGATTCTTAAAAGTTGAAGTAGTACCTTAAAACAGGAAATTTTTTTTTTTTTTTTTACCAATTATGAAAAATTAATCCTGACTCACTAGTGAATCATTGACCCTCTGTGTGTTTCTGCAGTGATATAATAACTGCAGGATGGAACCGGTCTGAAGATAAGGCCAAAGGGGAATTAAACCACTCCTCTTGCCTTTATTGCTCTGAAAGTGTAAATCTGATTTGCTGGGTTTATGTAACAAGTCAACACTTTCTCCTCCAGCCAGCGAACTGAGTGAAGACGCCCACTCACGGAGTCACTAAAACTTGCATATGTGCAATCCGCTGCTGCAACCCACTGCTGGTGTGTCAAACCAGTGCAGCAAGGATCAACTCTTGAGTAAACACAGCAATGTAATGTCAGGAATTGTCTCTAAAAGGGCATTCACTTCCACTTTTTTATAAAAATGTACAGTTAGGAGGCTGAATTTTTTTCATGTGTGTGACGTAGGGTAAGGCAATTAAACAATAACGATATCCATTACAATAGACACACAATCCAGATTAACAGAAAATACGTCAGATGGAATTTTGATGGTTTCACTGAACTCCAATCCAGAACTGCACACCATTCTGGGGGATGTAGGCAGAAGAAAGACTTTAGCCACTCAATCTCTCACCGCCAGCTAAAAAAGGTTCTCAACTAACTCACTCACTCTTTGGTTACCTAACAACAACCTAATGAGTAGAGTACCATGCGCAGCAGCAGTTTCACGTTGCCCCCAACATACTTGAGTTTACTTCAGTCCTCAAAAGTCTTCGCTTAAAGAGGACAAAGGTACATTTTCAAGCCTGCAGATGCGTAGTCGGTGGCGCAGGAAACTGCTCAGAAGGGAAACAGTATTCACATCAAACTGCTTAGTATACAACACCGAGTTGATAATGGTGGGAGTCAATGCAGCCAGTGGCAAAGACGTGTAGCGTGACGGCTACTGCGAGCAGCACTGATGGTTGTGCAGTGGATGCCCCAGTGAAAACAAAACGGGGATAGGCGCCGAACTAGCTTATTAAACTTGCTATGGGGTCCATTCAGATTGTGGGAAATGAAGGACTTTGTCACAAGAAATGTAGGCGATTAATATGCTTCTCAACCATCAGTTTATACGGTGAAGTTCAGAGAATACAGTATGCCTGAGGATGTGGGAGCAGTTTCAGATTTAACCACCCTGCTTCATATCGGCTTAAAAATAAAAAAAAGTCACAGTGGAGTAACGAGTACAACAACTCAAGAGGAAATTGTGGATAAAAGAAAAAAAGGTCAGTTTGGCAGCATTTTGGATAGTTAAAATCTAATCAATAATTATCGATATCAACTGATATGAATTGCTTGTATCATGATATGTTTTTCAGCAATAGCCTAGCCCTACTGTAACCTTTTTTTTTTTTTTTTTTTTTTTTCATTTTTCCTCAAGCTTATACAGAGCTCAGTCCCACCTTGCCCTGAGGGATGATTTACTGGCATCACCCGAGAATATTATGCATTAAAGCCTGCTGGAACAAGACATGAGAGAAACAGCGACGCAGAGAGAAAGGTGAGGAAAGAGAAGGAGGGGAAAGACAGCCTCATGTTTTCAGAATGTGCCACGGATAGCACCCCTTTAGCATCTTACGCCTCATTTTCCTTAAGACATCTGAAGATGTGTTCTCGCATGGCAGAGATACTAATGCTTTTAGATCCTTTGAAGGGGAAAAAGGCTCATTTGCCATTGTGGATCAGATCGACGCCCACACAAACCTATTAGCTCTCCTTCGTAAGTGTGACTCAGGCATCCTTCGTTTAGAGGTCACTAAAGGTTGCCAAGTTTGCTTGTCGGGCTTCCACAGAAAATGAAAGGCGGGGCAGTCAACTATTAGCTTGTTCCTGGGACTGTAGCCGCCTCAAGCAAGGCGCCCTTCCCTACTAATTGGTCTCTAGATGGTGGAACTGCATCAGAGCGCAACATGGGGTGTGTTAACTTTCTCTGCTTAATTGCTTTGTCTTTCTAATTAGTGTTCCTTCATCGCAGCACTTAGACAACTAGGTGCAACAACTGCTCATCATTAGGTTCTTCCTTCTTCAAATGTGCATCTCACATTAAAGTATTAAAGGTAATAGGAGGTTCAGAGGCTCCCCACTGAAATGATGATGAGATCAAGGGGCCCCAATGCTCATCAGTCATTCATTGTGATTGGCCTCGATTATGCCATCTTTCTGACCTTTTCCTACAGCTTTGGAGAGTAAAAGGGCCGAGAGGGATTCAAGTCCCAACAGTGGAGAGTTGTCAAGGCTGGGCCAGCATAATTAGCTGAAACAGAGGCTGTGTATAGTGATGTGTCTGTTTTTTTTACCAGCTAATAAGGCTGATGTGGTTTGTGGGAAGAGAGGCAATTATAGGTTTATTCTTCTTTGATCGCTGTCAGAATCAAATTTTGGCAAATTTAGACGAGAAACTTTTATTTTTTGCTGTACCCAGCTTTCTTTCAAACCTGAAAGTTGTGTTCTCTAGACTTTCCAATCTGAAGAGACAAATGGGTCTAGGTGTCAAGCCACATTGATGCCCTAGGGGAACAGGAAGCAATTAAAATGTAATTAAATGTACCTAGACATCGCTAGTTTTTTTTTACGTCGATGCACAAGACTGATGCTTTTATCTAAAAAATGTGGTTAGGTTCTGTCAGAGGTAATGGTGTAGAAACATGGTGCAAGATTAGACGGGAAATGGAGGAAGAGTGAAATAAAGGTAGGTGATTGTCTCTACAGGATTGAGTCTTCAAGAGTCTCTTGAAGAGAGACAAGGTTTTGATGGGTCACTGTAAGACGGCACATGAAAAGAGTCTGGATTGTCTTGAGGGTGGAGTAGGCACTACAAGCCAAAAATACTTTGACAACCAAAGCGATTAAATCGCATTCAAGTAGATGGGTTTCATTAAGCTTTAGTAAGCTAACATCAGTGACTTGAATTTGTTCCGACCGGCTAAGGGGCCGGACGCAGAGATGTGACGTGTGTCTTTTAGGCTAACTGAAGACGAGACACATCCGGAGCATTTGAAGAGGTTTCACAGCATAGAACAAGAGACAAATTAGCAAAACACTGCAGTAGTCAAAGGAAGAAAATTAGCTTCTTAGCTTCTTAAGGTTCCAGCATATTTTCCATTTCAAAATTCCAGACTATTGCAAAAAAGTTTGTCATTTTCTGTAAAAAAACTACTTTATGCTCAAGTTTGATTTAAATGTCTGAATGTTAAGACAAATAATAATAAAACACATGCTTGTAATTCAGTACAGTGAAAATAGGTTGTTTCATTGCTTCTTTAGCATTTAGACAGAAACCAACTCCATTTCAAGACCTACAACAATCACGCTCATTTGAACTGGACTGATCTAAACACAGATTCATTCAGAGTACAGACTGCAGCCAATAAACCTTTTATTCTAATTGTGGAAAAATAAAATAAAAAAATAAGCATTTCTATTTAGCATCACAAGCACTTCAGGTCAGACCCAGGATTTTAAATCAGAAAGTTTTAAAATCGTGATGTAATGTGGTTATATCAGGATTTTACATAATCCTGACATAATCACAGGATTATAGCAGGATTTTAAAATACTGGAAAAAATGTCATCTAAATAACTCAGAGTCCCAAATACTGATTGCTGGAATAGTGCAGTGAAGATATGATGAAAATAAGACTGGAGCAGAGAATGGAAATATAATTTTAAAAAATATTTTCCATTCTTTCCATCTTATTCATAAAGGATAAACACAAAAATAAATTCACAAATTTTCAAGGCTGCTTACAAACCACATATTTTATATAATATCTTTCTATATTTGTTAATGCAAACACTAATAAAATGGCTTTTGATGGTTTTGCATAATTTTGAGCATTATTTTATTCCGCTATTGTAAATTAACACTGACAATATTTTTTAAATTATTATTCTGAAGAAGACCTTTTGAAAAATGTTGCCTTATCACCAAATAACTAAAAGAAAAAAAGGAAAATGATTCAGCACTTCCTTAATTTTGACTATTAATTGTTTAACTATAAACTGCAAATGTCTCTCGCTTAAGAGTAGAGAAAAACTTACAGGTCACATTTAACCTGCTGACGACAGCAGAACAAAACAAACTTCAGCCTTTATTTGACAGCTGATATGTAAAAAAACAGCTATCATGACTAGAATCCTGATCTCTCTTTGTTTTGATGCTTTGTAAGCCGATGAGAAACCGAGAGGCTTATTTTGGTTGCAGCATTATGTGCCTAGTAGATGTTGCTGTTTTCCTTTTTTTTCCCCACATGAGGTCAGCTTTGCTGTGGGTGTGTGCACAAGCTGCCAGTTAGCACTTACATAACTGGAAGGACTAAAAAAGTGTGGGTGTGCGCGCTCAGCTCTGACGAGCATATGCAATGGATCGACTCCTGCAAATGATTTACTCCTTAAAATCCTGGTTAAGTTTCGGCCTAATGAGTTTCCACCTAATGAGTTTTATGATACATCTGCGCGAGAGTCAACAAAACCCAGGCCAGGACAAAGTGAGACTTGTCCCAATGCTGCCACACCTTCATTGCATGTTAAATTTAAAGAAATACTGTTTGCTTTGCAGTCTGTATACGCTGGTACACCCTGGGCTGGTTCAGAAGGAATTAGTAGGAGGACAAGGGAAGCTTGATCTCCTACATGCACAGACAGTAATTGAGTGTGTATATATATGGTCGTGCTGCAGAGATCGGTGAACAAGTACCAGCTCGCCGGTAAAAACGCTAACAACTGTGCCCTGAAGTAGCACAACCTGATGCTGGTGCTTTGTATGTGCAATAAAATATCTGCAAGGAGGCATGCAGCTACACATGCAGTATGGGGGTCTGAAATTGCCCAAAAAAAAATCTATAAAAGGACAAATAGATAAATCATTACTTAAATGTAGCAATAAGATTAAAATAAATGTGCACACAATAATTCATTAAATATGTAATTACATAAACATGATGGGATGGAGAGTAAAAAATTCTAGATTTTCCAGCACATAATTATTTTACTATTTATGTAATTATTTAATGAAGCTTGCTGAGGGACATTATACATTTATATAATAGGTCAGTCTTTTCCATTAAAGTCAGTGCTCTTATCAATATTATTTAAAATTAACAAATTTTGAAGGTTGAAAAAAAAAATCTGTCAGAATATATTTGGTGAAAAGAGCAACAACTTCAATAAATTCCCCGTGCAAAGCAGTACAGAAAGTATGAACTAACTGAATACAAATAAATGTTGAAGTATGATTTTAACTGATTTTTGATTTGTTTTGTTCATGACTTTTATAAATTTTAAATATAACTAAATATTGATGTTTTAGACAAACATTTTATATATTCATGGACAAATCTAATATTTTCAAAGTTTAATTTTAAAAATGATACGAGTAACTACAAATTATTATTACAGTTTGGGCACTTTGGGAAGTCCATAGAAACCACACAGAGCCAAAAAAGGAAGGTAATTTATTTTTATGGATGCGAGTTGTCAAATAAAATAGGCTAGAAACTTAAATGGGTCATATTATATTAGATAACCCATAAACCGACCAAAAATAAATTAGGAAAATAGCTTTGTAACAGTTAAATCCACACGTAGTATTAAAGGAATGTTTCCATACTATTGCGTGATAAAAATCTATATATTATACAACTTATGAAATGTTAAATGGCAGGATGATTCCATAGCCGAATTCACCCAAATGAAGTCCTGAATCAATCACACGTTTAATTTGTACGACACGACTCAGACTTTTCCCAGATAACCCTCACATTTCTAAAACCGCCGTTTTTTAAGCGAAGTCTGGCGCGCGTTCGTCTCCCTTCATAACAAACCGTCTCGAATCGCTGCGAAAAAGCCACACCGAAGCTTAACAAGTACGCAGAATCGTGTAAGAACATCACGAGAAGCGAAACCATCACACACTTATCACAAAGAGTCCCGTAAAAGTGAGTTTTAATGTGATTTTCAGCTACCTTGCAGTTGGAATCCATGCAGTTGTAGCCGTGGCGCACTGAGGCGTCGTTGTCTCTCCTCCTCCTCCTGCAACTCTGAGCTCCGGCTCTGCAGCGTCACTTGTTGACATCCTATTTTAACCGGTTCAGTCGGACCTCGGCATTTAGGATGGGAGTGCGCAGCATCTTAAAAATGCACAGAGGAATTCGCTGGGAACTTACAGCGAACACAGATGCCACGAAGAAGACATGACGTCTGGTCAAAGAGCAAAACCTCGGGTGACTGACAGGTGACCAAAGCGGAGACGCAGATGGCCGCGTCCCTTTACTGCACGTTGCTTCCTTGGTCGTTTCCTTCCCCGACCACTTCTTCGTATCTCGTTGTTCCCTTTTACATCTACGTCTAATCACTTTGCAGCAGTGGTGGGAAGTAACGAAGTACAAGTACTTCGTTACTGTACTTAAGTACAATTTACGTGTATCTGTACTTTACTTAAGTAGATTTAATAATGGATACTTTCTACTTTTACTCCACTACATTTTTCAGTAAGTATCTGTACTTTCTACTTCACTACATTTCTACAAAACTGTCGCGTTACTCGTTACATCCAAGTCGCATTGAGCTTATTTGTCCCTTAAAATGTGAAGTTCGGGGATTTAAGGTGGCGCCGTAAAATCCAAGCAATAACGTCACTTACGTGTGTGTTGTCACCCATCCCTCCACCTTTACTCGCACGCGGAGCTCCAGACGCAGTGGTTTCCTCTGAGCGGGAGAAGACATCTATCTAATCGATAATATCTGCATAAATCATAAGATATGGCGACATGTAAAATAAGCAGCGCTTCGCTTTCAGACGGTGGGACTTTGTCCAACTTTTAGCGTCACTTGGAAGCAAAGCTTAAAGAAAGGTGAGCTATGGGGACGTGATGCTATCAAAGCAAAGCTGTACAGACACACATGTTGCATCCACGATGAAAAGATGTTGTCACTCATGCGCTGAATTATTGTGTGTTGACCGAGGTGTCGCTTATATGGGACAACGTTGTGACCAAAGTCTGCAGTGATTTTAACATTCAGGAATGATCCGATTCTTCTGGACGAATCTTTACTGAATCCTAAGGACTGAAGCCTCACTGAGAGCCGTTCTTTGTTCTTGTTCACTGCAATAGCTAACACACACACACACATTTATTTAATCACTGAATAAGTAAAAGTTGAACATATGAACACAGAGCAGCTCATTGATTGATTTCGTCTCCTGTCATGGTGGCAAACAT